>QGNR01000178.1:0-28164 GCA_003435085.1 Syrmaticus mikado
TCCAGGGATGGGGCATCCACTACCTCCTTGGGCAATCCGTTCCAGTGCGTCACCACCCTCTGTGAAAATCTTCCTTCTAATATCAAACCTAAACCTCCCCTGTCTCAGTGTAAGACCCCTTTCCTATCACTATCCACTCTCATAAACAGCCATTCTCCCTCCTGCTTATATGCTCCCTTCACGTCCTGGAAGGTCACAATGAAGTCTCCCCGGAGCCTTCTCTTCTCCAAGATAAACAATCCCAGTTCCCTCAACCTTTCCTCTCAGGAGAGGTGCTCCAGCCCTCTGATCATCTTGGTGGCCCTCCTCTGGAACAGTTCCAAGAGCTCCGTGTCCTTCCTGTACTGGGGGCCCCAGGCCTGGATGCAGTACTCCAGATGGGGCCTTACAAGAGCAGAGTAGAGGGGTACAATCACCTCCCTCTCCCTGCTGGCCACCCTTTTTTAATGCAGCCCAGAACACAGTTGGCCTTCCAGGATGCAAGCACACACTCCTGGCTCATGTCCAACTTCTTGTCTACCAGGATTCCCAAGTCCTTCTCCGCAGGGCTGCTCTCAAGGATATCTTCCCTCAGTTTGTATAAATACCTGGGATTGCCCCGACCCAAGTGCAGCACGCTGCACTTGGCCTTATTGAACCTCATTAGATTTTCATGGTCCCACTTCTCCAGCCTGTTGAGGTCCCTCTGGATGGCTTCCCTTCCTTCTGATGTATTGACTGCACCACTCAGCTTGGTGTCATCCACAAACTTGCTGAGGGTGCACTTGATGCCATCATCGTGTTTGGACATTTAAATGCTGGGATATATATTTGACAAAATCCATCTGGTTAGTTAACACTAGGGGAACTGCCAATATAGCTAACTGTGTAATCAAAACTGTTTTTGTACTGCTCATAAAAAGACATGCTGGGGCAGTCTGGGTTATTCCTGCCTCAGGAAAAATTCCTTCTGCTGAAGGACTTGGGTGAGTAATTTGGAATGATAGGGAAGTCTGGTGTTGTTCTCTAGAGGATTTGATTTTGGGTGAGAATAGCCCATTGCGTGTAAGCAATTGTCATATGACTCTGTCATCACTGGTATTGATGTTGTACATAATTTCTGTGGTATTACATTAAGAATCATACAGATTAATGAAGAATTAATTTTAATAGAACCAGACAAGTAAGTGATGATCAAACCAAATCTAGCCTCAGCACCGAGCGCTACTACACCACATCCCATATTGACTGTCCTAAAGGACCATTATGACATATGGACCCCAAAGTCATGATCTAAATGAATTCAATGGACATTTCAGAGGGACTGCCAAAAGAGTATGGGAATTCTATCTGGGTGTATACATGAAAGAACAAGAAGTGTTTTGGTGATTAATAGTGTAATGGAAAATATGAGATCTGAGCATGATGTAAATGATACAGAATGGATATGTGATGGAAAATGGTTGACATTGCCCTGGTTTCAGCTGAGAAAGAGTTAATTTCCTTCATAGTACCTGGTATAATTATGTCATTTGAATTTAGGATAAGGTTGATAACACACTGATGTTTCAGTTGTTATTGAGCAGTGTTTATAACAAGACAAGGACTTTTCTAATTCTTGTGCTCATCTAATGGTAAAGGGGTTGGAGATATAACAGGAATGAGAGAGAGAACACAGCCAGGACAGCTGACCCAAATAGACCAAAGGATTATTCTGTAGTAGATTATATCATGCTGAACAATAAAACTGTGGAGAGTTGTCCAGGGAGGCGAACAATTTTGTGAGACCTGCTCAGCATTGGTAAGCTACTGTTGAGCAGTTTTACATGACTTGTTTTTCATTTTCTTAGTTTTGTTTCTTTTCTTTTTATTAAACTGCCTTTCCCTCAACTTACGAGTTCTTAAACTTTTACCTTTTTTGATTCTCTTCTCCATTCCATTGTGAGGGAGAGTGAGCAAATGGCTATTATGTTTAGCTGCCTGCTAGTGGATGCTGAAGAAAACACAAAAAGAACGATACAGCCTGGAGAACTGAAACATCAGTAAATGTTTTCCTCTTTCATCTATTACTTGTCTTTCCTCTTCTTGGTGAATTTGCATGGTAAAATTTACAATTCATGTAGCATTCTTTTCCCCCATCCTCTTTTAGGGAAGACACTGGTGTGTTCCTGAAAACACTTACATTAGCTTAGTCTAGAATGAGTTGCTTTATTTGGCAGCCAGATATCAGTTACATTAGACACATAGAAAAATACTAACTTTATTCTGAATTTCCCATTTGCCACTTATCTTTAACAGTGTCTATTTTTCATGTGACAAGCTATTACAGTGCATGAACCTAGATTCATGTTGTGTTTTTTTTTCTATCTCTAGTAAAAAAAAAAAACAGTACTGAACAGAACAGAAGAACAACAAATAAAAACAGATTTCTGAAAGCTGTTAATACCCTTCTTGTCAGTTTTTTACTGTATCTCTAACTTTTTTACCTTCTCCTAGAGAAGATGGATGTAATAATACCCCAGGAAATGGTAAAAAGTTAAATCATCTGACCGAAATAACAAAGAAATTCAGCAGCAAAACAAGCTTTTGTGTCAATTCGTCCAAGTTGTAAGACAACGTCCAAATTCCTGAGCTATTTTTAATGTCATAAAACTTTATGTGTATGTTTATGTGTATGAATATTAGGACTACATGAAGATTTTTTCACCTGAAAATGAGATTTAATTTAATTGTCATTGTAAAAGAAGTGATTCTTCACTTTTCAAGGTTATTAATAATGTAAAGGAGAGAAAGCTAATGTCAAAACCACATTCTGTAAAATATATGAACAGAAAATGCAGAATAGGCTGTGATATAAGATTTTACACTATCATATTAACATCACTCTAACTTTCAGACGTGTTCGTTTGGACTGTGAAACTACCAAAATCTCTCAATTCTACAAACTCAGAAGTTGATCTGATTGTAACTGTCTTCCCATCTTGAATTTGGCAGTGATTTTAAGAAATATATTTTTCACTATACTCTTATTTTTGTACAAATACGTGATGCCAGATAATATGGACAACTGATCTTGTTTCAAATATATGAAAATTGTTTTTTATCAACACATAAGCTTTAATTTTTACATGCCACAGAAAATTGGCTTTACTTCTCCCTGGCTCACAGAATGGTTCATTTATCAGAAGTACTTAAATAAGTTAAGCTTACTTTAGTTTAACTAGTGGAAAACATTCTGCAGATTTAAAAGTAAACAATACAGCAGGAGACAGACAGCAGCAGTCTCTAGATTTCTTAAGTATGCAGAGAATGTTACTATTATGAATAATATATATAATAATAGTCAGACTCTGCATCTCATTCAGCTCAAACTTCTAGGGTTCCTGTCTTAAGCAAACATCTAAAACTATTTCTCTACTGATTAGAACTTAACAAAAAACCTGTAAGATGAGAGGTCTGAAATTTTTTGAGTCACAAAGTCCTGAACCAAAGTTAAATCTGTCAAGGTGACACTCACCTTTGTGCGCCAGGAAGGAGTCAA
The DNA here is from genome assembly GCA_003435085.1 of Syrmaticus mikado. Lineage (NCBI taxonomy): Eukaryota > Metazoa > Chordata > Aves > Galliformes > Phasianidae > Syrmaticus > Syrmaticus mikado. The sequence continues at coordinate 3,521 of QGNR01000178.1, forward strand.
ATGAGCAACTCTGCCTTTTAAATCAGGAGAAATGAGGTGACCCAGTGATAACCACAAAGTTACATCTCTGACAGCTTGCTCTCCTAACTCCATTTTTGTTTTGTTTTATTATTTTATTTTATTGTTTGTTTGTTTGTTTATTTATTTTGTTTGTTTGTTTGTTTTCCCTGCAGAGTCCCGTGGTCTCTGAGACCCAAAATTTTTGCTTCATTGAAAGTACTTTGCCTTGAAATATCTACAGCATTAACTGCGTTTTTCAGGCACAATGTAGTTCTTACTTTCTGCCCTCTCATTTTCATTTTCCAGGAACTATGGAATAAACTTTAATATCTGATCAGAAACAAAGCACTCAAGATTCTGGCTTGTCTCTCTGCCTTGAAGTACATCTGCCCTTGCTAAGAGACAAGAACTAGACTTGTGCTCCTCTGGTGTCTACCTTGATGACTAACAAATTATAACTATTTCTTGCCCTCCTCATCAAAAGACACTATAACACTCTAAGATTCAAGTTGAAGTGTTAGAAAGCAGATACTTAATATCAGTGCTGGATGCAGGAGGGTAATCCTCCCATCATACATAACTTACACAAAAGATCTTCAGTTTATATACATAGCTTGTGTTACATATGCAGAAGTTTTTCAAGGTGTACGTCATATATGCAGAAGTTTTTCAGAGATATGTTATGTACACAAAAGTTTCCCAGAAGTATGTCACATATTCAGTGACTGATTCCAAGCAGGACCTCCTATTTCCTTGGTATAAAGTGTCAGCAGATCTACCTCATCTCCTTGGTTCAGAGACACCAATCTTTCTGATATCTACACAAAAATAATTGCAGGGCTGGGGTATCCATCAAGGAACACTAGGAAGCTTTATAATATTTTTACAACTTGTATCAAATGGAGTAAAGTCAAGCCTGAAGGAAAGTCTGGCCTTGTTTATAGTTGGCTTGTGTATCTGAAAAAAAAAAAATTAAAAAAAATAAAAAATAAAATAAAATAAAAAATTGAAAGAATTTATGTGAAAAATCTGGAGAAGAGAAAACGTACAAAATCATTTCCAGATGAGGATACAGAGGAATGTAATGTTGGCATTAATCTGTCCTTTTAATTAAACAGCGTTAAAGGTCAACCAGCTGTGAATAGGATAAAGTAGCAACTGGTCTGCACTTATGTTCATTTTGAAGATTTTATTTTCTATATATTTTATAAACAAATATTTCTAATAATCTTGTTGGATTGACCTCTCAGGGAGGTGAGTATAAAGTTCCTAATTTAGGAACTATTTCTAAACTCCAGAGTTTGTAAGTGATTTAGTTAATGAGCTATGCAGATCATCAATACTTAGTCACGTATGTCAAAGTAGAAATGTGCTTTCCTGGAGGCGTGTGCTTTTTGAACTGAATGTAGTGAACTAATAAAGAACAATGGGACAATGAAGAACTTTCTGACTTTCTGTAATTGGCTTGTTATGTCCTAAACACTTTTAAGTCAAGGTCATTACCATGACAACAAACTGAAATATGAAATTGGCCACACACTGGATCCTGTGAAATAGCAAGATAGACTTTATCCACAAACAAGTCTGCTTTCCTGCAAATAAAAAGTTTTTGCTGCAAATCTGTTATTTTGAACTCACTTGATTCCAACCTTAGGATGGTGCATTTGCAAACCAAACAGACACAAAGGTGCCTGAGAGAATCTTTTCTCTTTTTGTTTGTTTGTTTGTTTGTTTTCCTGTCTACTTTTTGTGGGTTAGTTACCATGACCTTAGGATGAGCGTGCTCACCCTCTCATTCCTCCTCTGGCACCTGTGACCTCTTTTCTCCATCCATCTCTCCGTCACTTGTTATTTTTCTGTTTCTTTCAATTTTTCTCATCTTTCTTTTTCTCCATCTTCTTTTCTCTCTTATTTTCTTTAGTAGCCATCGTTTAAATTTGCCTTAAAATAGATGATAAGGAAATTATAGCAGTGTCAAAGTATTCACTACCCATAACGTCGTTTAATTGTTGTTAGAATGTTATTTAATTTTGCCTAGGAGTATTTGATTGATTGTTGTTGGAAAACTCAATACATTCTCTTGCTTTGTTCCTTTGAGTCACCGTTGAATTCCATCACTTCTTTGACTCAGGGAGTCAATGTGATCAGGAAGTGCCCTGTTCTGGGGATTCCAAAGATTCACCTTCCTCAAAACCGACCAAGTGGGAAAACATATTGTGGTATCTATGAAGTATAAACACTTGAATTTCATTAAATGACAGCAGACTCAAGCACACTGATTCCTATCTGTTCCTGTAATAAAAAGATATTTTTGAAGACTGGCCTTAGAGCACTGAGAACTTATTAACCACTAGACAGCCTTCCACTAATTCTTCCAGCATTTACTGTCATTGTTACCTGAATTGTATATTTAAAATAAAATTATTCATTTTGTCAGAGACAAAGACACAAAGCAAGGTGTGCAGAAGTTCTAAATATATCTTCAAGCATACTTAGTTCCTCAAGTGCTTAGGAATTTCAAATTGAACATAGCGCTAACTGAGCTAATGAGCACACAGTGATTGTCCATTTTTATCAGTATAAAGCATTCTTAGAAACATTTATGTAGAGATATAGAACAGAAGTACAATGTGAGCATTGAATAATCCCTCAGTATACTTAATAAAGAAATACACTAAATATCCTCTAAGTGAAATGCTGAAGCATACATGCTAATCTAAGGCACATATTAATAAATCAGTTATTTTACTTAAGGAAAAACTTCCATTTCGTAATAACAGTTTGGGACCAGCTTCTGTATTTGTGGAGTAACCAAAGAATAAAAAGGATAATACAATACAGAAGAGGTGACCCAAATGCAAAGAGACCACATTAGTGTACCAGAGCACATAATTACAGATTGTTCTTTAAAGGCAATGACATTTTACTGTTTATTTTCCTTAGAGCATATTAAAAAGAAGGAGAAAAAAAAAAAAAAAAAAAAAAAAAAAAGGAGGGGGGNAAAAAAAAAAAAAAAAAAAAAAAAAAAAAAAAAAAAAAAAAAAAAAAAAGGAGGGGGGAAGGGAAAAGGAAGGGGAATAAGAAAACAAAAAGGGGGGGGAAAAGAAGAGAAAAAGGAATAGGGAAAGGAAAGAAAAGATGATTTTGTATTGTTTTCTGTTGTTTTGTTTGTATTTAGAAAGATTTTGCACATATATACATATGTCAGGTTGTATCCCATTTCATAGAAGTGTCAAGGGTAATTTCATTGTTTTTACAGGTAAATCATAAATGAGTGTTAGATATGGGCATTTTTTATTGTGCCATAACCTTGAGATAATGACTTCAGGATCTTTAGTGGTGTACGTTTGCTCTGTGTATACTAAGAGAGGCAAAATACATGTTTAATCCAATCACTAGTGATATTAAATAGAAAACTTTTACTTTTTTTCCTCATTCTAACATTTTTTTAATTACTATATTTTATCACTGATACAATTTAAAACATAAGCAACCATATTGATAGAAAGCATTACTGAAGTAATACTGAAGTCAGCTAGGTTCAGCTATCTAAACAACTATTTCAAATAACAGAAATGAGACAGTTCCTTCATCTCCATTGCTGTCACGGGGTAATCTCTAAATATAAGTCTGTACCAGGGGGGCACAGGCCCTGTGAAAAAAAGAAAAGAAAAAAATAAGGAAGGGGTACTAACGGTTTGCCACATGATTTGGCTGGCCCCGGGCCGCGTGCTGACGTTAGTGTACTGTGGACAGTCAATTTTAATATTCCTGTCATTCAGCAGGCAGATTTTCATTACCTGTGATTCCGAAGAATTAATCCATTTGAAAGAGACAGACTACTGGAAATTCATGACAGGATATTTATGTAGGGAAGTTTTTTGTTTTTTTGTTTTTTTAAATGTACAACTTCAATCGTATCTGTCCAGTGTCATTGACACATATAAAATGAGGACAAAATCAATTTGAACATAAATGCACAAAACAGAAGAAATATAATTAGCAAATGTAGGCTTTAGTTGATTGCTAGAAGTGGGATCTGTCTGATCAAATGCAGAAGACTACAGTGCAAGTGCTGAGATCTGAGCTAATTCTATGAATTATTTTCCAGAAAAGAAATTTGTCCTACAAAGGCATAAGTAAAGACAACTGATGAATATGATACAAATAATATGTTTCCTTTCAAAGGCTAGAAAGCAAATAGGAATACCAAAATAAGATGTAAAATATTAAGCTAGCTATTTAAGATGAAGCCTATCACAGAAGTTTAATGCTTTATACTATTTCATATTATAATTATATGCACTCATATATTACTATCTCATACAATGATGAAATCTGTCATTAAATATCAATAATAATATCTATTATTTAATATTTAATTGTATTGTTATATATAAAATGTGATGTGATACATTGTATGTAATATTTCTTCTAGTCATTACAATTGTGGAAAGTGCTCACTTGCAAAGAAAATTATTATTTGCTTCTTTTTTGTTTGTTTATTTTGTAGTTAAATGGGGTAATTTAACTTAAGAATGTAAGAGCAAGCTTCTATTAAAGTGAATAAACATTTTTTCTTTATTATAAGAGATCATTATCTCATGAAAGACAGCGCTTTAGGAGAAGTGATATTTTTCTAAGAGTTTTGCACTATTAGTTCATCCTATTTGACTTCCAACTGTTGTTCTAGAAATGGCTGTATTTCTGTATGCAGAGACATGTCTATCAGCCACAAGGAGATTTGATGGGTGCCAAAGACATCTGGCACTGCTCTGAATGTATCTGTTCAGGTACTCTATTTTGATACTGTCTTCAACTATGTTTTCACATAGGTATAAGCCATACCTATCTTATCATAGAATAGTATACATAGAAGATTTATGTCATGTTATGGTATTTGGATAGAAACACTTCAGATTAACAGGATATACTGAGGCAAAATTGTAATATCTATCCATATGCTTCTTTAAAGAAAAACATGACTAGACCAATCAGCTGCGGAGAACTGACTTTGAAAAACTATTGATTGTGTAATAGTTTGGCCTATATCTGTAGCACACTTTTTCCTGATGGTGTGCAAGTTAGGCAGATCTATCCCCCTTGCACCCAGCATACACGCACCACTGAATAAACCATATCTGCTTTGTAATCTTACGTGGGTTACAGAATTTGATTCCGTACTTCACTTCAAAATATGGTTTTGTTTTGAAATGATTAAATACTAACGTAAATAAAAAAAAGCCAGTAGTCTTCATGATCTGTGCTTGAATTATAGCTCAAGCCTCCCTCTACTATGTCAGGTACTTTGTACTATCCGATATTTTAGTTTTGAAAGGGAATTATGAGTTATTTATTTTAAATTTTATTTATTTTAATTCTTGTACAGATTTGCATTTGTAAAAGAACTTATTTTTAGATCCCAAAAGACCTTTCAGAATGCTTCTCCAGAACTTCTTTGTTGGGAAGATCCTTTCTGATAATCAAAAAAAAAAAAAAAAAAAAAAAAAAAAAAATTTTTTTTTTTTTTTTTTTTTTTTTTTTCTCCCACATAATTTATTTCTGGGTATATCTACAGTTTAAATGATATTTTTTTTATAGAGAGTATAGTTATAAACAGCAGTCTAATTCTCTTTTAGTGTTTCTTTTTCTCTATTGAGAAAGAGAAATAATTTGATTTCTGATTGTAGAATTCCTTTTATTCCTATTAATTTTTCTCAGTAAAGGGTCATCCTTCTTGAATCATAAATTATTAAATCTATGTTTTGTATTTGATGGAACAGTCCAGTATGACTCTAAACTGAAGTAACAATAATCCCAAGAATCTATTTAAACTACCTTGTTGAAAAAAATCGTTAAGATTTTCTCATGTCTGAATTGATATCTTTGTCACAGTAATGAAGTGCTAAAACCACACAATTTTCCATTTTTTCTTCCTAGTAACTTCCTAGCAATAAGGTCCCAGCTCAATTATTTTTGTTACAAGTCTATTTGTAAACAGTCCTGGATCCTGCATTTTTTTATTTAATTCTATTTCTATCACTCCATTGTCCAGGATTGCATAGTCAGTTATATGTGATATCTCAATATTCTGTATTTAGAACAATCGATAATGACTTTCAGGTCTGTCTCAGAAGAAAATTTAATTAGTATATATCCAACATGAAGTCAATATATTTCATGAGAATAAATATTTAACTACTTCTTTCAGATCATATTATTCCTTTTAGTTTTACCCGTTTCTGTCTTCCTATGGGATAGATGTTAATCATTCTGCAAGCTGTCCATTAATTCACATCTTTTCCAGCCTCATGTGACACTAAAGCATATATTTCACTTTCTCAGAGAAAGAGGTGATCTACCACATTTCCTAAAGCTAGAAATAAGTTTTCTTCTCTTTGACACATATCACATTAGTGCAGTATGATTTACCTCTTGTAAAAACAGTATTTTATAACCTAGTCTATTTCTTAGATATCTTGGTTTTTTTTTTTGTTTGTTTGTTTTTTGTTTTTTTTTTGTTTTTCCTTAAACCCTAATGATAAATGCTTGTAATTTATTAAAACGAGAAAGTTATAGTCCTCTTTTAACGTGCTGCTTCTGACAGTAGAATCTGAATTTAAATCCATGCTGATTACTCCTGATGATTTTCTTCTCCTTCATGTGCCTGGAAATAGTTTCCAGGGTTAGCTACCCACATTCACTGGGATCGAGGTAAGAACCTAGTTGTGTGGCTCCTCCTTTTTTTCCCTTTCTTAATATAGGAAAGGCATTGACCTTCCTCAGGTCTTCAGTTTGTAGTGAAGTTTGCCAGCTCCCTCAGCATTTGGGAGGTGCATCCCATCAGGGCCCATGGACTTATGTATATTTATTTTGCATAAGAATTCCCTGACAAGATCCTCTTCAACCAAAGGTATCTTTTCCATGATCCAGCCTTTCTCCCTTGTGTCTGGGAAGTGGAATTTCTGAATGCTTTTATTTTCTGGAAATGACTGAGACAAAGGTAACACTCAATATCTCAGCTGATTCTCTGTTATATGTAATCAGGTCCTCCTTCAGCAATGGATCCACATCTTCCTCAGTCTTTCTTTTGTTCTTATGTACCTGCAGAAGTTCTACTTTTAGTCTTTGACATTTCTGGCCACTTTCAGTTCTAGTTTGGTTTAGGCTTTCCTAATTTCATCCCTGGTGCAGACAGTATTTCTGTATTACTCTTAGGTAGCACTTCTTTTTTTTTTTTTCCACCCTCTTTTTGTTTCCTATTTTGTGTTTGAGTTTAGCCAGGAGGTCCCTTCTCATTCATAAAGACTTCCTGGCATTTTGCCTGTCATCTGTTCATCGGAGTAGACTTCACTTGAGCCCAGGACCATGTCCAGGTAGCTACTAAAGACCTCCAAGAGAGAATGTATGTGTCTATATGTACTTCTGGGTATGAATATATATATATACACTAATAATTTTGGAATCTTCTGGTTAGTACCAGTTTTATTTGACAAATAAAGGAGATTCTATAGATCATTAGAAGTTTTTCATGCTGTAAGATATGAAACACACAGATGGATATAAAATTCTTCAAACAAATTTAACAACGTGTCACCAGACGAGTGTTTAACATCAGAGAATATACTCCTGAAAAACATGACTGTTTAGACAAAGCACCATTTAGGACTGCAGTAAAATGAAGAACTTTGTTTGACTACTGCTAATCCATTATAGGATCTATTCAGATTATTTCCTATTGTCAATCAGTAGGTTAAAATGCATATTAATACAGGATTCATTTGGTTGAATTAATCTGTTTTAATAGAATTACTTTCCCTAAAATAATCAGATCTCCATTTAACCTAAAAATGATTTTTAAATATACATAATCTATAAAGCTATTTAGCACCTGAAATTAAAAGAAAATTTTCTAATTACCAAGTTTCTCCTTCTGCATAAATTGTCCTTAGAGCTATCTCTTTTAAATTCTGTTATACTCAAAGCATACCTTAGGGAAGCATGACCAGAATTTGAAATTCTCACTTTGAAAGAATCTAAAATGAATCTCCTCTTGTTACTACCAGTGAATTGCCTTTTTTTCCCCCCTCAAAAACAAAACAAACAAATAAAACACTGCTATATTTAGATTTGTGCAATGCTATTTAGTAGATAGTTAAAGAAATTACAAATTGTAGAATGCTAGGTATATCCTCCACTGGAAAGCTTCTGCATCACGATGGACAAGTGTCTTAGTCTTTTCAGGTTTTACAGGTAATGACTAAGGAAACATATTTTATTTTGTAGGTTTAACTTAAATCCTGGAATAAATTATCAGAAATGTTTGTCTTTCTAGGAAGTCACTAAATTTAATGGAATTTGTCTTATGAAATAAACAAACATGAAACAAAATCTGGTGATCTTTAAATAAGGTCCAGGCTGAATGCTTATATTTTGTGAATATTTATTCCCTGTAGCATTTCTTTGTCTTCTATGAAATTAAGATGTTGGAAAACTCTGCTTATACAATGCAGTGAAATATTCAAATTTCATGAAAAAATACCACAGAAGAAACTAATAATTTTGTCTTCAGACATATCATGGTGTCACGATTTTTGTCATTGGCATACCATATCATAACAACATGTGGACTAGTAGTTAAAGAGTTAATGCTGCAGTTCTGGGCATACCGTTCTCAGAAGAGAAAGAATGAACTAGGGATCGCAGAAGACTTCACTGTTCCCTTTCCATTTTCCATTCAGAGGTAAAGATATAACTGCATGGAAGCCACAATACTATCTTTTTTTCTTTTTCTGCTCATCTCTGAGACCTGATCTCTAGCTGTCTTGCTTTCAGCAATAGAGTTAGGCCTTCAGTTTTTGAACACACTCTCATTTTGTTTGATTTATTAGCTTCAATTCCACTTATATTATATTATGTTGTGTTTTCTTGCATTTCAATATTATATTTAGTAAATTAGTTAACTTACTTAACTCACTGCCACTGTATTCTTTTGGACCCATCTCCTACTTTTTCCCTTCTCCGTTTCCCTCTTCTGGGGCGTGGCTCCATGGGTCGCCGTGCCCCATTTGGTCACTGAACCAAACTGGGCTGGAACTGTAGACAAGATTGCATATGCTAGAAATAAGTTCTCATCCTTAATTAAGAAATAAGTGCTGACTGAATACATATCAAGTGAACATGATTAATGTACTCTGAATATAGCAGATTGTTGCAGGATAATTGATGTAGAAAGTCATCTACTAATTTTCTTAGACAAATTGTGAGTGTAAGATGTTCTGTATTATCTCTTTATAGTTTCAGTGAAATACATATTTGGCTGTTATTATTGAAACTTAATTTCTTGTGAGAAAACAATTCTGGAGAAATTCTTGCTTGCTGAAAAAGAGAATGTCTATTAACTGGCCCTCCCGCCATCACATAAAAACATAAATCATGGGAAACACTTTGGAAAGTGTTACAATTGCAATAGTTTATTATTTGATAGAAACAGTAGTAATTGTGGCAAATGTATGTTAAAACATGGGTCTTGTCTGTTTGAAGAGAGGATACTTATTATAGGCATTTCCAAATGTAATTGTTGTCAAGTATCATACAATGTCTATCTCTTGAGCTATTTTAGTTTATCTTGAACAAGAACTTCTTCTTCATTCTTAATTCTTGGAATGTTTATGTTTTTTAGATAAACAAAGCAGAATGTATTTCAATGAGACAGGGTGTCATGGTTTTCTGATTTTGGGTTATCAGTATTCCACATCATAACATCATGTAATGCACTGGAGGTTAGACTATGGATGCTCAAGTTCTGGGTGCCTGTCTGGAGGAGAAGAAAAACTACTTTTCCCATGGGGCTTTACAGTCAGCAAGGAGATGTAACTCCCACCAAGGTCACCTGATGTTCCCTTCTTCGCCTGCTCTTCTTCACCTGCGCTTCTCCATCTGCTCTTCTCCGTTGCTTTTCTTCATCGGCTCAACTGGACTGCACTTCTCACCTCAGCGTTGTGGTGAGGCCTATGGTGGAAAACGTGTGTGAGAGAGAGAGAGTAATATAAAACGACTATGATATAAATCATTTGATCAAACAAAGTGGAGTCTAGTAACGACGACAAAAGTTAATAAATGGGGTTCCCTGTTTCCCTTTTCTGGAGGCACAGATCCACGGATCCCTCCACCCAGCTAGTCACGGAACTGGGCCGAACCAGCCCGCAAGCCATTGACATTTCTTGGTGGAGAATGCAGGCAATGAGCTGCTTTTTAGCTTTTTAGAACAAATCTCTCTCTGCTCTCGGAGAGCTTCGTTGGGAAAGTTTATCTGTTTCACCAGCGCTATCTGAAAACTTGACCTTGAAAAGTCCAGGTGGACTGCCAATATTCTGGGATATTTGTAAACTTTAAGCCTTGCTATCTTGCTTCTGTTAAAAAAAAAAAAAAAAAGCAGCTTTCTCTTCTAAAACTGCCTTTCAAGGGACTGAATGCCACTGTTTCTTCTTTTTTAATGCTCAAAACCAAGCATTAATTAAGTTTGCCACTTTGCTCTGCGGAGCTACAGGTATATACAATCGATTGAAAACAGTGATGGAAATACGTACCTGGTATCTGTATGCAATGTGGCATACAACTCCAGAGGGAGCCGCTAATTTTACAATACTTGGGATTTTTAAGCAGGTTTCCAGTCTTTCCTTTGAATCGTTTATGCAGTTTTTGAATGCTCATCTGATCATGTTGTTAATCTCCCTGAATGTACTGCTCATCATTTCACTCAGTATTAGTATTAGTATTTATTATATTTTGAGGAAGCCCTCCCCAAAACCAGAGAATACTGAGTGGCAGGGAGTGTGGAGAGGCCTGGGAGAGATTTTAGACAGATGGAAATCTTCAGTGTCATGAAACTTTACTCCTGAAAACACCTGAAAGACCCACCTGAAAGAAGGACAGAGTTTGTGAAATTGAGAGATTGTCTGAGAGTGGAAAAGGAGAGTCTCAGGGAAACAGTACAAAACGAGCAAGAGAGTCCCCTGGTCAAGAGAAAAGACCTCCAATCTGAGAGAGACGCCCTCTGAATCGAGAGAGACTCCCTGCAATCCAAACTCAACAACCTCAACAAGACACCCTTAAGTTCGAATGGCACACCCTCCAAACTGAGTGAGACACCCTCCAATCTGAGCTAAATACTCTCAGAATAGAACGAGACAGACTCCAAGCCAAGCTGGAGGATGAGAGCCTTGGAACTGATCAACCTGATCCACTACAGGAGGCACCACAATTGATGTCAGTTGCCCCTGAAAGAGGATGGAAAATGAAACAAAACTCGATTCAGAAGAGAAGAAGGGAGGAAAGAGGTCCAGAGGAGTGGCTCCGAGATCCAGAAGAAGCACCCCTGAGGCCAGGGAACGAGCCTTCAGTAAGACCATGGTCACCAACGCCTACAAGGGCAACAAGAAGTCCTGAAAGAGTAAGAGGTGAGCAAGATATATCGCTACCATTGTTGATCGATCTCTGAAAATGAATGAAATTCAAAGTCTGAGAAAAGACTTATCACATCACCCAAATGAGCCTATTGCCACCTGGTTACTTTGATGCTGAGACAATGGGGCCAACAGTGTGTGGCTAGATAGTGGAGAAGTTTGCCAACTGGGTGGCACTGCTAGGGACTCAGCCATTGACAGAGGTATTAGTACATGCCAGAAACAGGCCTTTACCCTCTGGAAGAGGATGTTGTTAGCTGTAAAAGAAAGATACCCCTTCAAAGATCATCTGATGCGTGAGAAAAAGAAATGGACCAATATGGAAGAAGACATCTGTTATTTAAGAGAATATGCTAGGGTGGAAACGCTAGATAGCCCTGATTTCATTCCTAGTGAGCCAGACCAAGAGCATGATCCTGAGAGAGTCAGGTGTGCACCAAATATGTGGCGTATCTTCACAAAGACTGCACCAGAAAGGTATGCCAGTACATTTGCAGCAATGTATGGCAGAGGGGAAAGAAGACCCCTTATAAATGAATTGGTTAATAAACTTCAAGACTTTGAGTTACATTTATGCACTCTACTAGCTTGTGTTTCAGTCACTGCAAAAGTAGCTGAAAAGCTGGACAGAATGGAGAGCAAACAAGAAGATATAATAGACAGACTATCAACCGTGCCTGATGCTGATGAATCCATGGTGGTAATAGATACACCAAATGGGGACCAGAATTCACAAAACATCCTACTGGATCAACTTGATTTTCGCCTAGCCGATGTCATCCAACGTCTCAGCTATCAAAAGAAGACGTCCTCCTACTCGAGCAAGTGACAACAGTAAGACTATGTCGTGTTTTGCCTTGTGGCATTACCTACGTGACCATGGAGAAGATGTGGCATAAACAACCTACTTCTGCGCTTCAAGCCCGGGTAAAAGAATTACAAGACAAATCAACCACCAAGGTGAACTTCTCCAAAAAGGTGATTGCTCCAGTTGCTGCAGACAATGCAGGTAACAAATAGAGGGGCCCTGCCCCAGCCGCTGGGAGGAAAGGGATAATAGATATATTGGACTGTGGGTTAGATGGCCTGGCACATCAGAATCACAGAAATATAAGGCCCTGGTGGATACCGGTGCACAGTGCACTCTAATGCCCTCGAATCACCAAGGGACAAGATCAATTTATATTCATGGGGTGACTGGGGGTTCCCAAGAGCTGACAGTGTTGGAGGCTGAAATCAGCCTCACTGTAAAGACTGGCAAAAGCACCTCTATTGTGACTGGCCCAGGAGCTCCATGTATACTTGGTATTGATTACCTCAGAAGGAGATATTTCAAGGATCCCATAGGGTATCGATGGGCCTTTGCAAGAGCTGCTGTGGACACAGAAGGTGTTAAGAAGTTGTCTGTTTTGGCTGGCGTATCAGAAGATCCATCTGTTGTGGGGTTGCTACGAGTGAAAGAGCAACAGGTACCCATTGCTACAAAAATGTTGCACAGACGGCAGTACCGCACCAACAGGGATTTCTTGCTCCCCATTCAGAAGTTGATTTGTCAACTAGAGAATCAGGGAGTGATTACCAAGACTCACTCACCTTTTAACAGCCTCATATGGCCAGTGCGTAAAGCCAGTGGAGAATGGAGGCTGACGGTGGACTACCGTGGCCTGAATGAAATCACACCCCCACTGAGTGCTGCTGTGCCGGACATGTTAGAACTCCAGTATGAACTGGAGTCAAAAGCAGCCAGATGGGTTGCAACCACTGATATTGCTAACACCTTTTTCTCCATTCCTTTGGCCAAAGAATGAAGGCCACAATTTGCTTTCACCTGGAGGGGCATTCAGTATACCTGGAACCGTTTGCCCCAGGGGTGGAAACATAGCCCAACCATTTGCCATGGGTTGATCCAAGCTGCACTGGAACAGGGCAGTGCTTCTGAGCATTTACAGTACATTGATGACATTATTGTGTGGGGCAACACAGCAAAGGAAGTTTTTGAGAAAGGAGAGCAAATAATCCAGATCCTTCTGCGTGCTGGTTTTGCTATTAAGCGAAGCAAAGTGATAGGACTTCCTCAGGAGATTCAGTTGCTAGGTATAAAGTGGCAAGATGGTCGTCATCACATCGCAACAGATGTGATTGACAAAATCACTGCCATGTCTCCACCCACTAAGAAGAAAGAGACACAATCGTTTATGGGTGTAGTAGGTTTTTGGAGAATGCATGTTCCAAACTACAGCCTCATTGTAAGCCCCCTTTATCAGGTGATGCGGAAGAAGAATGATTTTGTGTGGGGTCCTCAGCAGCAGCAGGCTTCTGAGCAGATTAAGCAGGAGATAGCCTGTGCTGTGGCCCTAGGGCCAGTAAGGGTGGAACAGGATGTAAAGAACATCCTCTACACTGCTGCTGGAGAGAAAGATCCCACTTGGAGTTTGTGGCAAAGAGCCTCAGGAGAGACCAGAGGCTGACCCCTGGGATTCTGGAGTCGGGTGTACAGAGGGTCTGAAGAATGACACTCCAACTGAAAAGGAGATCTTGGCCAGGGGGTTCGGGCTGCTTCCAAAGTAATCGGTACTGAAACACAACTCCTTCTGGCACCTCGACTGCCAGTGCTGAACTGGATGTTCAAGGGAAAGGTTCCTTCCACCCATCATGCTACTGATGCCACTTGGAGTAAATGGATTGCGTTGATTACACAACGAGGGCGGATGGGGAACCTCAGCCGTCCAGGAATCCTAGAGGTGATCATGGACTGGCCTGAAGGCAAAAAGTTGGGAACACCGCCAGCAGAAGCAGTGGAGCTAAAGAGGCCCCACCATACAATGAACTACCAGAAAATGAAAAGACATATGCCCTGTTCACAAATGGATCGTGTCATATTGTGGGGAAGCATCGCAGATGGAAAGCTGCTGTGTGGAGCCCCACATGACAAGTTGCAGAGGCCAGTGAAGGGAAAGGAGAATCAAGCCAATTTGCAGAGGTAAGGGCTGTCCAATTGGCTTTAGATGTTGCTGAATGGGAGAGATGGCCAATGCTTTATCTTTACACTGACTCATGGATGGTAGCAAATGCCTTATGAGGGTGGTTATAGCAGTGGGAACAGAGCAACTGGCAGTGGTGTTGCAGTAGGCGCTAACGAGATATTGGGCTGATGCGAAAGGACCCCCTGCTGTGTTGTAGTAGGCGTTTGCGGGGTATCGGGCTGTGACGCGATAGGACCTCCCCTGCTCTATGATAAGGGACTGACGCGTGCTTGGAGGCGTAGATGTACTAGATATGAGTAAATGCACATGGACGTAGTAACATAGATAAGCATGTAAAGTATATAAGTTGCTGTTTCGCTTGCAATAAACGCCATCCTGCCTAACATCACATCGGTGTGCACGTGGTGAGATGGTCGGGTCACAGCGGGGACGGCGTGAACCCTGGCCGAGCCATAGGAACGTGAGGAACTAGGGGTTTCCTACGTGGAAACACAGCAGAGCAGTAAACCTATTTGGGCTGCTGAGCTGTGGAAAGATATTGCTGACTGAATAAAGAATATGGTTGTAAAGGTGCGCCATGTAGATGCTCATGTGCCCGAGAGTCGGGCTACTGAAAAACAGCAAAATAACCATCAGGTGGATCAAGCTGCCAAAAACGAGGTGGCTCAAATAGACCTGGACTGGCCGAATAAGGGTGAATTATTTCTAGCTCGGTGGGCCCATGAGACCTCGGGTCACCAAGGAAGAGATGCAACATAGAAATGGTCTAGAGACTGAGGGGTGGACTTAACTATGGATGCTATTGCACAGGTTATTCATGACTGTGACACATGCACCACAATTAAACAAGCCAAGAGGATGAAACCTCTCTGGGGGGAAGGGCGATGGCAAAAGTATAAATGTGGGGAGGCATGGCAGGTTTATTATATCACCTTGACATGATCTCACAATGGTAAGTGTTATGTGCTTACCATGGAATGTCAACAGTTTACGGCTGGTTCAGCCTGGTTCCGTGACTAGCAGAGTGGAGGGATCTGCAAATCCATGCCTCCAGAAAGGGGAAACAGGGGACCCCAATTATTAACTTTTGTCGTCGTTACTAGACTCCACTTTGTTTGATCAAATGATTTATATCATAGTCGTTTTATATTACTCTCTCTCTCTCACACACGTTTTCCACCTATCCGGAGTGGTGTTGCGACTCCACTCTTCACGTCAGGTCAACTCGCGATGTAGAAAATCAACGGAGAAAAGCAGATGGAAAAGCGCAGGTGAAGAAGAGCAGGCGAAGAAGAGAACATCAAGTCACCTTGGTGGGAGTTACATCTCCTCACTGACTGTAAAGCCCCATGGGAAAAGTAGTTCTTCTTCTCCTCCAGACAGGCACCCAGAACTTGAGCATCCACAGTCAAACCCCCAGTGCATTACATGATGTTATGATGAGGAATACTGTTAACCCAAAATCATAAAACCATGAGCTACTCTAGACTGTATCATTTTGTAGCAATATTATTTTTTTCCATCCCCATCAAAATGAAAATATTGGATTCCTATCTTTAAGTGCTTTTACAACATTTCATTATTATGCCTATCACAATACCAGACAAGAAAATAGTTTATGATTTCCACAAGCTATATCTCATTCTCCCTTTTCTTTATTTTTTACTATCTCTCATCATCCAGACCTTTCTGCATGGCAAGAGCCTGATATCCAGTTAGCTAAGAGGATCTGACAGTTATTTTGCTGCTTATTGTCTAGTATCTGCTTGTGACTGATCAAGTGCTGAGTATATTGAACTCTTAGAGGAATGAATACCTTCAGTTCCTGTTATACTCATCCCAGACCAAGAACACTATGCAAGTCAGTGAAATTTTACAAAGGAAATAGGAAATTGGCATTTATGACTTGTAATTTATTTTCAGAATGTGATCACTGACCTGTCATTGTCAGGTTGAACACATCTTATTTCAGCTATAGCATGGTCCTGCAAATTTCTCAAGCCATGTATACTCTTGGAAAGAATAGTTCAAATTTGGTTTGAAATGGTGCTGCTATGTGTGCACTGTAGATATGAAGGTCTGAATTAAGGAATAGCTTGCAATATTCAACATTCAAAAAATAAATTATATAAGAAGTCAAGGACACCTTATTTAATTTTATCAGGACTGATGTATTAATAAGTTAGTAACTTTGTATTAATATGATACACTGCACCCTAAAAACACATGATGACACACACAAAAAAGTTCTGATTCCTTTTATTCCTTACTCTATATTTTTGGAATTGACACTGAATGTTATTTTTTATTAACATTTGTAGGTTTTATATGTGATACAGGACAACTATTCTTAGGCTATGTATTGCAATATTTTTCACTACTTTTATTTTAATGATCTGGCAATACAGATTGCTGAGATAATGTAACGGGGGAAAAAAAAAAAAAAAAATTTTTTTTTTTTTTTTTTTTTTTTTTGAAAAAAAGACTCCAGATGCATTTACAACTTAATCTGTTGTCTTTAAGGAAATGATAGAAGAGGATAAATAAACTTTTCTCTTGACGTATTAACTTCCAACAGTTTTGTACAGCAAATCTTTTCCATTACTGTAATGCTGAATTAAAAGAAATGGAAATCAGAAATGATACTGATTATTCTATTCTTATTAATATCTGCTTAGTATGGAATGTTACTGTCTTCCCAATAGAGGAAGTAAAATGTCCCCTTTACTTATTTATTTATTTTTTCCTTAGGATTATTAGATTCCAGAAGTACTCATTTAATGTATCTAAATTCTATAATTTTGTTAAGGAATACTGTTTTTTCTAAATATTTACTTGTTGCCTAGATCGAATTAAAGAGAACAACTAAATTACTTATTACAATCTGCTGATAATGTAAAAAATAATTAAAAAAAAATCTGATTTTCAGTGGATAATTCCATTAATGAAAAGAATACATCACAATTTAGCTATTAATTTAAAATTCTAAAAGTGAACAAAACTAAGTTATCCATTAGCAAAATTTTACATTGTTTTCCTATTCCTGGAAAAATAATAATTTTAGAAGTCAGGAGACAAACTATATCTTCTTTGTGGGGGGTTAACCCTGAGAGAGTTAACCCAATGTGCTAGCAAGCTGCTCTCTTGTTCCATATCCTCAGGATGATGAGATAAAATAAGATGAAAATTTTCATGGGTTGAAATACAAACGGGATGATTACTCAGTACTTACTATCACAGGCAAGTTAAGGTGTATCTGAGGAAGATCTACTTATTTTTTACCAATTAAGAAAGAGTAGGATAGTGACAAATGAAAACAAAGCTAAACATGCCTTCTTGACATCCTCTTTTCTCAGGCTCACTCTTGACTCTTCTACCTCCATTTCTGCCACAAAAGGTGCAGCAGACATAGAGTGTAGGACATTAAGATCAGTTCATAACACTTTGTCTCTGTTGTCCCTTCATCTTCTTAATTCCTCTGATGTAGTGTGGGGTAATTCTACAGAAACTGATACAATATAGATCCTTCCCACAGGCTACAATTCCTCAAGAACCTATTTAGGATGTGTTCATTCCACGGGATGCAGTTACTGAAGGAAAAAACAGTTTGCTGCAGAAGTAAAATTGAAAGTAACCACAAGATTGAAGAACTAAAGATTGCATAATGAGTGTGAAGTTGAGTTGCCATGTAACAAACAGAAATTTATATGAAGAATAACCATATGACTACATATGACTACTATTCTTATTTATATGCTAATATGTTAGAGAATCTTCAACGTTTAATCAGAAATTGTCAAGTCAGCTACAAATCCAGTCACTTCAACTGTATGTTTACAACTGTCATACCTTTTATTCATTCATTTAGTTATTTTAAATTACCCATTTTCAGTAATCCGTGCTTCCTTAAAGATTGTTGTGTCTTTTCTTGGAGTTATTGCAATGCTGTTTATTCAGATCAAATGACACTGAATGCAAATTAAATTTTCACATATTAGATTACAGAACAGAGGTGTTTGTTGTCAGCTTTTTTTTGCAGTCTGTTCCTTTTGATACCAATTTGTGATTTCAGTAATTTAATGACAAATCAGGAAGACACAAGTGGAACTTTGCTATTCTTAGTGTGCTATGAAGCCTAATTATGTAATAGACTACAAAGTAGTTTTTAGGTCTTGCTTTCCATTGCTAAAGAATGCTTGTGGAAGAATTTTTCACCAACTGAGGCAAACAGAAATAGGAAAAAAGTAAAATAAAAAAAAAGTATAAATTAGTTGATTTGAATAAACTCAAGCAGAGAAGGCATGGCTGGTTAAACAGCAGGGATAACGGGCGGAAAGAATATAGAAATGCTGTCTGGATGTTCAGGGATCAGATCAGGAAAGCCAAGGTGCACATGGAACTGAACTTGGCAAGATATACAGAATAACAAGAATGGATTCTATGGGTACACTGATCAGAAGAGATAGGTCAAGAAGAGTGTACCTCCTCTGTTAAATGAGAAAGAAGAAATGAAAACAGACTTGGAGAAGGCTGAGGTACTCAATGATTTCTATGCCTCAGTTTTCATTGACGGTCAGGCTTCCCAAGTGTGGAATAATTGTGATAGGTGACTTGGAAATTAACATATAGAATTTTTCTTTGAAAATTATAGTACTGTTCAGTGGAAATTAAGGTACATATTGTTCACAGCCATTCAGAAGCAGAGTGCAGCCTCTATGCCACTAAATGGCATGGAGGTTGAAGTGTAGTGGAAACTCTGTAGTCAAGTTCTGAGATCCATAATAGTTCCCTAAGCAACCCTAGATGTTGACAACATCAGGATAAGTTGAAGTATTGACTCTAAGAGTAGAGTCCTGAATTAGCTGGCTGTTGTAATTTTCAAGCCACTCTACATGATATTTGAAAAGTCATGGAGGTCAAAGTCCCCAGTGGAGAAAGTGAAACATCACTGCCATTTTTAAGAAAGTGAGAAAGGATAATCTTGGGAATTACTGACTGGTGAGCTTCACCTCTGTGCCTGGGAAGATAATGGAATAGATCCTTCTGGAGGAGATGTTAAGGCTTACGTAAGACAAGGAGGTGATCTGAGTTAGGCAGCATGGCTTCACACAAGGCAGGTTCACACAGATGAACCTAACAGCTTTTTATGATGGAGTGACTACACTGGTGGAGATAGGAAGGGCTTTTGATGCTGTCTACATGGATTTATGTAAGGCCTTTGACACGGTTCCATGCCACATCCTCATCTCTAAATTGAAGAGATATGTATTTGAAGGGTGAACTATTCAGTGGATAAGGAATTGGTTGACTGGTTTCAAGCAGAGGGTTGTAATTAGTGCCTCGACATCCAGATGGAGGCTAGTGACAAGTGGTGTTCCCCAGGGATCTGCCTTGGGACTGATGATCTTTAACACTGTCATCAATTGCAGATATTGGGGTTGAGTATACCCTCAGCGAGTAAGTTTGTGGATGACATCAAGAGGAGTGATGCAGCTGATGCAACAGAAAGAAGGCATGCCATCCAGAGGGACCTGGACAAACTGGAGAAGTAAGCCTGTGGGGACTTAGTGAGATTCAAAAATTCAAGTGCAAATTGTTGAACTTCATCCCATTGTCCTCAGCCTGATGATCCAGCCTGAATTTGTACATTTTTAAAGGTACAAGTAAATTTACTTGTAAGTATAAATGATTTCTTTTCAATTTAAACTTTACATTTACCCTTCAAGACTGTACTTTTCACATGAGAACATGAGCAACTATGTAAGTGCTGTATCAAATATATATATATATATAATTATCTTCATTGAAATGCAAGTCAATCTACAGCCTAGGAGAAAAAGAGGCTGATGTTACACTAGCTCACTAGAGTGTTGCTTAGTACTGACTTTTAATATTTTCAGTTATTTAAATAACTGTTTCCTGTGTTGCAGAGATAGTTATCCGGCCTCATTACTTCTCAAATTGCAAAGATTCTTCCCTGATAATATATAAATGACATATCATTACTGCTTCTTTGCCAAATTGTTTTTACTCATATTTGTTAATGCTCTATTAATGTTTAGAAACTCTTTTCCAAACATAACTGATTCACATGCAACAGGATAATATAGTTACTATACAGTCTTTCAGCTCTGTCTATGACTACGTCTCAGGTTTAATCCAAGAGGAGTTATCACTGGTACAGGTAGTGGCAACCCTGATGTCACACAGCCTTATATGCCTGAATGCAGCCAAGACATGTTATCTCAAGACTGAGAATGAAAAGTGCATCATGCAGACCAGCTATAATGCTCCACAGTAAAATGCAGTCATTATTGATATTTTCCTGCAGTATAAATAATATGGATTTGTTTCTCTCTTTTCAAAAGTCTCATCTGACAGTCTATTTTATCAGTGTTAATCAACTGGAAATGTGAGCCATGAATGAGACTTAATCACTACATTATTTTATAATTAAATCTACATAATACTGTTGTCCCACTAACGGAGGAATTCCGGTATGTGAAATGTCCTAATAGAAAAATGTCCCTGAAACACATGATAGAGATCGATTACTGACAGTTTAGAAAACAAACACTGATTGTTTAAATGTTTCAGTGACAAGTTATTGACATCTTTTATCAGATCTGCATTCTAATTAATTGTATCTTGAAAGCTGTAGGACCTGGTTTATCAGTAGTCTCATGGATTAAACAAAGAATTGATTTCACTTAGTTGTTCTAAACTTCAATATACTAAGGCTCAAAGGTTTTGTTTTTTTTTTTTCTTTTTTCTTTTTTCTTTTTCCTTTTTTCTTTTTTCTTTTTCCTTTTTTTCTTTTTTCTTTTTTCTTTTTTTCTTTTTCAGTTGACCACTCTTCCATCCCATACTATTCTTTTAATGATTAACATCTTTCAAGTTGTAAATGCTTCCAAATTCACCATAGTTTCAATAACTTCCACTATCTTTCATGTGCCTTACTGAAGTAATAATAAACAAGATTACAATGTAAAATAGTGGAGTCAGCAATCAAAACCCATTTCCAACTATGTTTGAAATTATGCTAAAAGACGGTATTTCTTCTGACAGTTGTTTAGTTATATACAGGCTGCTCATACAGTGAGGATAATTTTCTTAATATACTTGAAACCAGCATCTAAAATAAACAGAATTTAACCTCATAACCAACTGTCTAACTAAATAAAACAGACATTTTGGAAGTCCAAAATCCTGAAATTTGTTCC
The DNA here is from genome assembly GCA_003435085.1 of Syrmaticus mikado. Lineage (NCBI taxonomy): Eukaryota > Metazoa > Chordata > Aves > Galliformes > Phasianidae > Syrmaticus > Syrmaticus mikado. The sequence goes on from QGNR01000178.1 coordinate 25,193, forward strand.
TCTTAATATGATGAAAGTCCAGGTAGCCTATCAACTCCATTCAAATCTAAATGAATTGAACTTATCTCTAAATTATGAGACTCCTATGTTTAGTTGCCCAAATGTGATAATGTATTGCAGCTCAAACATCTAAACACAGGCAACCTAGTTATTTGTCTAAACACAAGTATTTAGTACTTTTTTAGATTCTTTATGTTGTCTGAATTCAGGTGGCATCTTTGGATGATCTGAGGTATCCTATACGGATTGTCCTGCCAGCAGTAGCTGAAGTTGTCTCAGATGATCTATCATATATTAGAGGTCAAAAAACATTAGTGTTTAGGTACCTGATTTAATCCTTTAGTGTTAATTCTCACAATAGTCATAATAAATCTAGTAGCTAGTAATGCAGCCCCACAAGATTGTGAATTTTAATATTATTATGTGATTTTTAGAAATATTTGTCACGAGTCAATTGTGCTTAGTTCAAGCTCAGACTACACAGGCAGCAATGGAACACTGTGGGGAAGTGGGTTAACTGCTTCTCATGCTCAACACAAACAGTCTAATCAAAACCTGTGTATTACATGTTACATGCCACTTGGATAGTAAAGCACTGTTAATAGCAGTAATAATGATATTTCAACCTATTATACTAATATCTGCCTGCAAAAATGTATTTTCAGTTCCTTCCAACTCAAATAATTCTATGATTCTATGATGATAACTAAAAAATCCCATGCATTTGCAGGCAAATGCAATTGTAGGTAGGTTGAAAGACCTAGAGGTGTTGGTTGCCATCATAGAATCATAGAATCATCTAATGGTTTGCTTGGAAGGGATCCTTAAGATCACCTAGTTTCAACCTCCCTGCTCTATGCAGGGACACCTCTCACTAGACCAGGTTGCTCAAAGCCCAGTCCAGCCTGGCCTTGAACACCTCCATAGAAGAGACATTCACACATTCTCAATGTAGCTATTCCAGTGCCTCACCACTCTCAAAGCAAATCATTTCTTCCTAATTTATAGTCTAAATGTAGTTAAAGTAATTTCCCCTCATCTTGCTACTACATGCCCTTATAAAATGTTACTCCTTAGCTTTCCATTAGGTTCCTTTCAGGCGCTGGAAGAGCCTTCTCTTCTCTGGGCTGTACAGCCCCAACTCCCTCAACCTGTTCATGCAGGGGAGGTGCTCAAGCCCTCTGATCATCTTCATTAAGAAAAGATGTTTCTTTTCTTAATTAATTATTAAATTTGGGGTTGTGTTATTTCATAAAAAAATATAATCATTTAACACGCACATCACAGTGGAAGAAATAAATAATGATAAATATCGTAATTTTCAACACCTCAAAAAAAATTCACAAAAACTATAAAGTAATTCATTATATGTTTTAGTTTGATTTTGATGGATTTGACTTCTCATTTATTTGACTTAAAATTGCATCTTCAAGGTGAAAATTAACTTATTCATACTATGTTTCAAACCATAACAGGATTCAAAATAAAACTTAAATTATGTCAAGTTCAAGTTATGGAAATAATTTTATATATTTTGATGCATTTTCTAAACCCAGTCCTGTTAACAGCAAAAGGTATGCAGTCTTACGTTCTGCTTTGATAAAAGAATTTGATAATAAATTTCAGTATTACTGAAAAAAATCATCAATTTTTTTTTTTTTTTTTGGTATATTTGTGACTCCATTTTTAATCAACTTAAATATGTTACCTGCAATTTTTTTTCAAATGGAATATACAGACTTGCAATGAGACATTCAACTCAAAGAAAAATTTGATGTCTGATTACTAGACTGTTACAAGATTTTTCATATCAAAGAAAAATATTACATCTTATTTGCTTCATTGCTTTTTTGCAGTACTTACATTTATGAACTACTATTTTAAAGGGTGAAGAATAGGAAGAGTAAAATTTCACCAAAAATCTCTGACAAACACCTTGAGACTTCAGTGAGAATTACAACCACTTCTATCAAAACAAACGTTTTGATAGTTTTAATATTAGTTTAAAAAAACAAGATCAAATATCTCACTAGATTTATGTTTTTGTTCCCATCTTTTGTTGTTGTTGCTGCTTTAATTAAAAATAAATAAATAAATAAATAAGGTTTCTTACTCATATACACTGACTATATTATATATATTTTTATGTGACTCAAGATAATCCCTCTTCACTCAGTGCAGATTGGATAAGCCAAAAGTTTAGACACCAATGGTCTGAAGTGCATCACCTCACCTTCAGCTGCCTTATTCTAGATCATATATCGTATTATCGGTCCTGTGCAGATGTCTGGATGTTTCCAGAAGTTTCCAAGGGCACACGATCAAACGTGTACAAGTCTATGCAGTCCTATGTCATGCATCCCAAGGTCCTGAAGCAACTAGCTGCATACAGGTCTGGGGTTCCCAAAAAAAGAAAGACATAAATCTACTGAGTATATCCAGAGGAAAGTCACAAAGATAACCAGAGGGCTGTAGTACTTCTCATAAAAGAAGCTGTGCTTCTTCAGCCTAGAGAAGCAGTCTTTCAGGAGTTCATAAACAGGAGAGAAACTGACTTTTCACTCAGGAAGATAGTGATAGGACAAGGTGGAATGGCTTTAATCTAAAACAAGGGAGATACGGGTTAGATACAAAAAAATAAATTATTTACTCAGAGGGTAGTGAGGCATTGGGACAGATTGCTCAGAGAAGTTGTGGATGCCTCATCCTTGGAAGTGTTCAGTGCTGGGTGGAAGGAGCACTGGGTTACAAGACCTAGTCAGACTCATCCCTGCTTATAGTAGGGGACTTGGAACTTGATGATCTATAAGTTCACTTCCAATCCAAACTATTCCATGATTCTATGATACTATGAGTACTTTTCCAAATTTTCATCAACTACATTGACTATCATGACTGTTTACACAACTGTAGCATATGAATTACATCTATGAAAGCTTCTTCCTTTCTTGAGATAACCTGAAGTTTTTTTT
>QGNR01000178.1:28205-39116 GCA_003435085.1 Syrmaticus mikado
TTGGTTGGTTGGTTGGTTGGTTTTTTTACTTATTATTATTACTTATTTATGCAGTCCAAATTCCATTCTTCAGATTCAGATAATTTTGCTACCAAGTAACCTTGACACTATATTTTATATTTCATATGAAAGGATAAAATAAGATGTTAGCAGACAAAGTTCAAACACATCATATTCTGTGCCTTTATCAAATTTTACCTCATGGAGAAACTTTAAAATCTCTTAGACTTCCTTTAGGAGACTTTGAAGCAAAAAAATCTCATGAACATAATGGAGTTCTATTTGGTTTTTATGCCACTCGGATCAGAAGTTGCCACAAAAAGACACTCTCTAACAGATCTGAGATAACATCAAAACTAACAGTTGTTTCCTCATGTAATTCTGGATTTTAGGGGAGAAAAGTATAACTTTCGATGATTTACTTAGATGGAATATTGTGTATGTTAATAATTATTTCTTACAAGAATTATGAAGCAAATACATTTACAGGACATTTGAAACAGATTCAAGCTTTTCAGTGATACAATAGCAGCTGAACTAATTTGTATCATAACCCTATGAATCAGAGTTTTCTAGTGTTACAGTGTATTGTGTTGATTTTTTTTTTTTTCTTGACTGATGATGCCTCACAGACTATTTAACTAGAATAAGATTTTTTGTCATTTGCATTAGAATATGACTTCATAAAAATTTTAAAATAAGATTTTAACTTTAAAAAAGTTCATATACAGAAAAAAAAAAAAAAAGAAAAAGTTAAGAAAAAAAATAGCTCTTCAACTTTTGAAAACTGTTCTAGGCATTTTATTATTCAGGGTGTTGTATTATGCACTGTAGTTCCATGCTCACCAAATTCCTTTCAAGCACTGCAGTATTTCTCCACAGGTGAAGTTTTAGTCTTCCATGACTTTACAAATTAGTTAACTTATACCACAAATGACACTTTCAGTTTTAAGTTCAGTTATGAAATAAATATCTTAGAAACATATAATCAGAAAACATTCTGAATTGGAATAAGATCATTGAGTCCAATTCCTAGCTCCACATAGGACAACCCAAAAATCAGAAGACATGTCTGAGAATTGTCCAGGCACTTGAACTCCAACAGCTTAGTGCCATGACCATTTCCCTGGGGACCCTGTTCCAGTGTCTAAATGTTCTCTGGTGAAGAACATTTTCCTGACATCCAGCATGAACCTCTCCTGTTGCAACATCATGTTGTTCCCTCAGGTTCTATCAGTGGTGGTCAGAGAGAGGACATGAATGAATGCCCCCCTTCTCCTCTTTATGAGGAAGCCATAGGCCATGATGAGGTCTCCCCTCAGTCTTCTCTTCTTTGGGTTGAACAAACCAAAGGACTTCAGCCACTCCTCATACGTCTAGAACCTTAAATGTATCCAATTCAAAGTAATTTTCTGAGAATTGAAACAAAATAGTATGTTAGCTTCTTTTTTAATTACATTAATTCTGTAAAAACATTCAAAGAAGAATTGTAAAACAAATAAACCATAGAAAAGAACACTGAAGTATTCAGTAATAGTTTTCTTGAAAAGATACTTGTCTTCATAACAATCCAAACCTAAATATTATGCATTATTTCCAGGTATTGAGATACTCAAATTTAGAAATAAGTTTCAGATATGAACTATGAGACCTCACTATCTGAAATTGCACAAAGACTTAATTCAATCTAACTGTTAATTTTGCTATTAAAAACAAAACAAAACAAACATTTTTTTTTATAAGGAACACACTGGTTACCTAACAAAGTCTTGTTAAGGAAGGACAATGACTCTATTATTGAGTTAGTTATGAAAAAGATTAAAACAAAAAGGGTTTAAGATAGGTTTTACGAAAAAGATCCGTAGGATTGTTTAGTTGACTAGTAACATTCATTTGGTTTTACATACGTAACATCAATATACTAAGAGAAACGTTTAAATTGGGAATCACTCTTTAGTAAATCATCATTAATCTGATTTATTTATTTATTTATTTATCTATCTATCTATCTATCTATGATAGATAAATAAATAATAAAACAAAGAAATTACCTCAGCGTTGTCTGTGGGAATAAAAAATACTGGAGACTTCATGTGTAATGTTAAATTTTACACAGCTAAAGGCTAAATTATCACTCTTACTAATTTTATTAATATATTCAAATCTGAGACCATAATTAAAAGTCAGCCTTTATTAGTTTAATTTCTCCCAAAAGCTCTAGAGGGTGAGGGTGACAGAACACTGTAATGGGCTGCCCAGGGAGATTATGGAGTCTCCTTCTCTGGAGATATTCAAGACCCTTCTGGATGCCTACCTGTGCAGCCTGCTGTAGGAAGCCTGCTTTGGCAGGGTGGTTGGACTTGATGAGCTCTAGAGGTTCATGTCAGCCCCTACAATTCTGTGATTCTGTGATTCTGTGAAAAATTGGACTTGAGCTTGCAGACCAAAAAAATCACATTGTATTCTGGGCTACATAAACAGGTTTTTTTCTGCAGATCAAAGAAGGAGATTCTCCACCTCTGTTCCACTTTAACGAGCTTTCACCTCTGTCCAACACTGGGGTGCTAACTTTTTGGAGTACAGACATGGGTCACAAAAATTATCGAAGTGCTAGAACACCTCTTATGAAGAGAGACTGAGAGAGTTCAGTTTACCACACAGAAGAGACGCCGATAGAGAGACTTTATTGCAGCCTCTCAGTACTTAAAGGGGGCTTATAAAAAGGAAGAAGAGAGATTTTTTACAAAGGCATGAAGTGAAAGGACAAAGAATAATGATTTCACATTGAAAGATGATAGATTTACATTAGAAAGGAATATATATGTTATATATATATATATATATATATATATATATATATATATATATATATATATTATTTATTTATTTTTTTCCATAAGAGTGGTTAGTCACTGGAATTGGATGCTGCCCAAAGAGGATGTGGATGTCTGTTCATCAAAAGCATTCAAAGTCAGGACAAATGGGGCTTTTGTCAATGTGATCTAATGAAAGATGTCTCTCCTCCTGGAATTGTGATTGCATTACAGGGTCTTCAAAAGTCTCTTAAAGCCCAAAATATTGCATACTTCTATGATCTATTATTCTATGGACATTGTCTTGTTCTAAATCTCAAACTATTTTTTAGAATTAGGCCAATTTTGATTTTCAAAATTCTTTATTGTATCATGTTTTTATTAGTGTCATTAGAATTTCATAAATTTAATATATATTTTGTCATCTTTAAAAACAATACATGTTTTGAAAGTTAATATGAAAATTAACAGATACATTAATTTTACTACTTTAACTTCATTTCTTTTGTCATTTATTACTTAATCTCCTGGATATTTCCTCTTGGAAAATATCAAATGAATGTCTTGTGTAGGAAAAAGAAACAACTAAAGAAACAACAACAACAAACAAACACAGAATCCTAGTAAATCATTTCTGTACGTCTTGAAATAAACTCTCTGCATTCTTGTTCTTTATATAGTGCTTACAGTCTATTTGCTATGAAAGAATCACTATTATAAGAATCAATACTTGTAAATTATTTTGAATTGTTGTCATTTTTCTGTGTTGCTTGATTATCACTGAGGCTGAGTACTTAACTGCATTTTAAAAATTACTTATTAGTCCTGTAAATCTCCTCTAGAGAAAATGGACATACATACTTCTTGCAAAAGCTAAATATCATATTAATATGCAGTACTTTAAAACAGAAGTTCTAAATTTATTTTATTCTTCTTATTTCTACCTTTAAGTTTCTTGCATGAGTACATATCCTATAAGCATCTCAATATGTCTCAATTAAAGCCTGGCTTCTAGAAAATTCAATGACAATTTGACTACTGATCTTTTTGTGGTCTCTATTTCACCCTCCAGAATGGTTTTCAATAAAGATAAAGCTGAAAAGATAAAGGTAAAAAAAAAATACTGCTTAATGAGATCTAGGATCTTGTGCTCTCTTCAGTACTTTAACTATGCAGTTAAGACTTCAAACTGATTACTCTCTAGATTTCTTGTAAGTTGTTTGTGGTAAGTGAATTTACTTGTAACGAACCAGGAGCTATATATATATACATATGAATTTAAAAGGTTTTAAATTAATTATTTTTATTTTCTTAACAAATTCTCTGAGGAAAAAAAAAATGAAAAAAATAAAAGAAAGTTGAGAAAAAATTAAGTATACAAAATTGAAAGTTTATGAAATCTTTGTAATTACATTCAATGACATTATAATGGAATAGGTTATGAGACAATTACCCTGACCAAGATAGTATTGATGGGGGAAAAAGAGCACATAAATTACTGTGAGAAATTATTTTCATGTTATGAAATTATGGATTAGAACTGTCTTAAAAAGGCAAACAACTGTAAATAAAATAGAGTCAAAGTAAATACATACTTGTGGAATGAATCCTAAAGATAACAGGACAAAGAACATGCAAGTAGATACGAGAATTCTATAATGAGATTCACCACAGAGCTTTTTCAAAAAGGTCTCTCTCTCTCTCTCTCTTTTTCTCTCTTTTTTTTTTTTTTTTTTTTTTTTTTTTTTTTTTTTTTTTTTTTTCCTGAATTGTTTACAATCTGGTCATGTAAAATACAATTAAATATTTACATGCAGGTAACCAAATATAGCCCTGAATTAATTTGGAATTTTGGTAAGTAACCAGCTGACTAATCTTCAGAGAGAAGAGCTTTTAGTTAAACAAGGAGGAAGCATAAAACATTTTAAAAAATAATAATAACAATAAAAAAATCCTAGTAGAGGACATCCAGGAGATGTAACAATTTGGGTTGATTCAGCAAGAGTTTCATATTCTACTTTACAATATCAGTTCTGTTTACACCTAGTTTAATCTTTCATACAATGGGAAAAACAAATAAAATCAATTTTTGATAGTTCACCACAGTGGTACTTTGATCTCTCCATTTGCAATGTTCCTCTGATAGAAAATGTTAGTAATGTCATCCTAAGAATAAATTCTGAAGTAAATGGTGACTATGACAAATCATACTCATAAAACAAAAGACATATACAAAATAATATTGTATTGGGTATGAGTTGAATGTGATTTTTGCGCCATAGCTGCCAAAAGGGCTAGCACTACCATAGGGCACATCAGGCACAGAACTTCTAGCTGGTTGAGTAAAGTGATTGCTCTGTTCTGTTCTGCACTGTTCAGCCTCACCTCAAACACTATGCGCAATTTTGCGCACCCCAGTATTAGAAGGTTGTAAGACTATTAGAGAGCATACAAAGGAAAGTTAGAAAGATAATAAAAGTTTCAGAGAGCAATACAAATGAGGAGTGGCCAAGGAGTCTTGATTTGTTCAACCTAGAGAAAACAAAACCGAGAGGAGAGATCATGGAGGCCTATAGCTTCCTCACAGAAAGAGGTAGAGGGGAAGACACTGAATTGAACACGAACATGACCCGAGGGAATGGCACAGGTTTGTGCCATGATAAGTTCAGCAATAAGTTCAGATATTTGGAAAATGGTCTTCACTTTCACTGTGAGGATGTTCAGGCACAAAAAAAAAAAAAAAAAAAAAAAAAAAAAAAAAAAAAAAGTTACTGTGGTTTTTTAGCAAAGTTCTATAAGTACTGTAGAGCTGGGGAAGTTGGAAAAGGCTGACTAAGACAACTGCAGTAGAAAGAAAGAGCCAGTTAGCTTAAATTTGTTTAGGCATGCTACATTAATGTCCATATGAAGAACACAGAAAATAGACAGGTTAGCTGGCTATTATAAAATTTAGAAATGGAACTGTTAATAGTTGTACATTTTCCCGGGAAACTAAAAGTGTTTGAATGTCTGTTAAACTATCAATTAGGAGACTCATCCCTCAGCACTTTACTCAATGACCTTCACATAAGATTGTGTAACAGATACTGCAAATGCAAGTAGAGGGAATTTCTGCAATTATTCATTTTTAAAATGACATCAAATTTCCATTAACCTCAGTACCGTACAAGTACATTGATTAGAAAAGTTCACTTCCACTTCGTAAAATTGAATCTCTTCTAATGATTTGAATATTTTGAAAGTATGTACAGTATGTAGAATTTAACTTATTCTAGTGTGTTCTGAAAATTATACAATGATAACTAATGCTACTCTATATTTTTCATTACATAAAAGTGATAAGAAAAAAAAAAAATCACTATTTCCTTCTTCCCATTTTGCTGTGTATGTAATTTACAGACATACACAATTTGACTGCAATGAAGTACTATTTGAATACATATTTGTTATATAGCACAGTTATCATAATCAAAATGTTCCTTCAGTAAAAAGGCAATTTCATATTTTTACTTGCTATGGATTTCTACTAGCTTTTTAATAATTCTTACAGAAACAACATAATGAATTTTTAGGCTAAATATTTTTAGCATACAGGTAAAATTAAGCTATATAAACCAATATATTTGCCAATAAATAAACCAATTTACCAATTATAAACCAATATATAAACTAATATTATTGCTTGAATTTAGTGGTTTCATCATTCTGAAATATTCTGCAAAATACAGTAGTAAAAAATATGTCTGAAGTATATACTTATCATGGTTCAAGAAAAATAATTTTTTTCCTCAGTTTGTCACATGTTTTTTCGAATCTCGAATTAATGCTCAGTTTGCTGTGCATGTTATCAGTCTCCCTGAATGTATTCCTATGCATTCATGGTATGTGGAAGGAGTCTCCTCCAAAACCAGAGAATGCTGACTGGTAGGGAATATGGAGAAGTTTAGGAAAAATCTTAGAAGCATGGGAACCCGCAATGTCATGGGATTTCACTCTTGAACACCTGTGGGATCCCGAGAAACTAAGCCAGTATTTGAGTCAGGGACAATGTGGCTTACATAGATCTAAGGAGGTACAACTTATTTGGGGTTTGGCTTGTGCTTACCGCGCCCTATATAATACTGTTTTGGAGAGAGAGAGTTTCCGAGCTCAGGTTCAAGCCAAAGGGGAAAATCTCCAAGTCAAATCTGATCAATGACGGGAGACACCAGTAACAATGTCAGTTGCCCCTGTGGAAGGCAAGAAATGGAAAGGAGTGTCCTTGTGTCTAGAACGGAAAAAAGAAGCGGAGGAGGCGGTGGAGGAAGATCCAGGTGAGGGGCCCTCCTCAGAACCACCATCATTGGGGAAGGCAAAAGGAAAAACTAAGAGACATGCAGAAAGGAGTGTTGAAGAGGAAATCTCTATTACTACTCGTTGGCCTCTGAAGATGACTGAAATCCAAGGCTCAAGAAAGAGTTTACACAGCGCCCAAATGAAACTCTTTTTTCCTGGTTGCTTCGCTGTTGAGATGGCGGGGCCAGTATCTTGTCTCTAGATGGTAATGAAGCTCGGCAACTAGGAGCCATTGCCAGAGATCCAGTTATTGACAGAGAAATTTGTCAATGTTTGGATGGGGCTGCCACCCTCTGGGAGCGAGTGTTAATAGCCGTGAAGGAAAGGTACCCCTTCAAAGACAGCTGGAAGCCTGTGATGAAAAAGTGGGATACAGTTGAAAAGGGTATCCAGTATTTGAGGGAAATAGCCTTGATGGAAATATTGGATGACCCTAACTTTGTTCCTAACCACCCATGCCAAGACCACAACCCTGAGAGAGTGAGGACGACGCCTGATATATGGCAGAAGCTCACAACAACAGCACCAGATAGATATGCTGGTACACTAAAAGCCATAATAAGTCATACAACAGTTTCTGAAAATACTGTTAAATAAGTCTGCATAAAATATTTAACAAATTTTAAAATCAAACAGTCTTTTGAGTTGGAAGGGACCCTTAACAATCAACTAGTCCAACTCCTCTGCAATGAACAGAGACATCTATACATGGATCAGGTTTCTCAGATCCCAGTCCAGCCTGATCTTGAATTTCTCCTACATAAAAATGTGAGACTGATTTATTGCTGATTATTAAAGGAATTATTTTTTTTTTTCTTCCTCTTTCTCCTCCCCTGTCATGAAATCCTAATCAGGAAAAAGAAAGTAGGCACATTATTAATGGAAGAACTTCCTCATATATACAAAATGGTTGTCTTTTGAGACTGCATATATAAGTAATCAAGAAAAGTTATTTAGTCAATGAATAATGAGTGAAATACCTTACATTTCCGTATTATTTCTACAGTTCCTAATGTTCCTTTTGACTACAACTTTTAGAAAATGGCATTATTTATTTCCAAGAATATCCACTTCAAATTAAGTATCTTTTATTGCAAGAAATATTGCTTTAGAAAATTACCAGAATAAGCTATTCATACTTTAAAACACAGTGCTACAGGAAGTGGTTGTTAGTCATTGTTAGCATTCTTTTCCACCAAAATGGTGTGAAATATTCATACGACAGCTTGCTTAATTGTGGAACAATAAGAAAATTTTTTGGTCATGCTTCAGAACTGCAAGATTCTCATTTTGACAGAATGATGTGTCTCTCATTAACATCTACTGAAAGATATATGCTGAATGTTATGGTGGTTTGTGACTACATGCTGTTACTAAGTATGCCACTTAAGCCTATTTCTCAGTTCCACCAAAGAAATCCAGTTTTAAATAAAAAATAATTGAATGGGCTAGAATACTTATTAATTACTATTTGCATAGTTAATTTAAAATTGAAGGATATTTTTTCTAAAGTTTATTACTTGAATTGTTTTATGTGAATTCTCAGTATTTACCATTAATCTATCTCTTTAAAACAAACAAACAAACAAACAAACAAACAAACAAACGAGCTGAGTTCAAAGCAAACAAATACTGATGCACTTTTTTCAAACATAGGAAAATGGAGGAAAGGCCAAACACAGGGAAATTCTTAAAGGTTTGTTTTTTTGGTTTGTTTGTTTGTTTTTCAAAAAATATATGAAGACATTTACTGGATAGATGAGTGCTTGAATTGTAGCAAGGATACAGATTTAAATACTTTTAAACCTATTCTGGTAAATCATTTCTAGGTTTGATGAATTTCCTTTCCTATTGTAATTTTTAAATATTTTAATTTTATAGTAAATTAGTATATTGACCTCAACACTTGTTTCAGTGATAGATTTTTTTTTTTTTTTTTTTTTTTTCAAATGAGAATATGTGATTTCTTTTATTATGTGATTAAATGTAGCAGGTATTGCAATACACTGTCTTTCAAAGTAATGGTCAGCAAATAGATTTCTCGTGCTTTCTGAATTATACATAACTTCTAAGGCAGAAGCTCAAATTGTATCAAAGTTCTTCTATTTTCTTTTAATGGTCTGGTGATGATTTTATTAGGTAGCCTGTGATTGCAAAAGAACATAGCAATCTACATAACTGAATAAACATTTACTTTTGTAGTTTTAGATCCAAATGCTTAAATTCTATTAAATGGAGGAGAGTGATCCATCAATTTGAATGCAGTTGATACAACGTAATATCTGTATACGGATAGTATGGAATATTATGCAATATTAGTTTGAAATATACTTGCCTATATTTTATAAAAAGAGCTACAGGGTGACTGATTATTTGGAAAAGATGTTTCAGAATGAACTTAATCCAATTATTTTATTGAAGAAAATAATTTGAGGAGATCTAATGATAAGTCTTTTAAGGAATAGCAAGATTCTATGACTGCCATTTAAACATATTCAGACAAGAAAGAATATATAGTTATTTAATTGTAAAATTAAGTATATGTTAGGGGGAAAAAAAAAAATAAATAAATAATAACAAATCCTACCTGTCCCCAAGGACTTGTGATAGTTCAGGTGGAGTAGCAGATCTCTAGCTGTTTCTACCCATATTGTGAGGATTTTGTTCTGTTCCGCATCCCAGACTTCCAGGTGAGGAGGCTGAGTACTCTCGTCCTTGTTACTTCATTCTGAAAACATTTTGCATTAAGGAACATGTCTAGCTCAGTACTCAAAATGAAGAAATAACGCTCAGTCTTTTGATTAACTATATGTGCTATAATAGTGATAAGCTGACATAGGTGCACTTACACAAAGCAAACAATTGAATTGAGACAACTGAGCGAAGATAAAACTTCATTTGAAGAGATTGTCTCACTTGAAGTGTTACCCATATTATCTGAATGTCAAAGAAAAATATCCTTTCTCTATACTTGCTGTATCGTTGTATCTCAGAAATAGCGCACATCTTCACAAAACTTTAAGGTCAGATTCTTTGCTTTCTCCAGAGTAACTATCTTCTTGGAACAACAGATAAAATGTAGCAGCCAAACACCTGTCCTCCTGTATCATCCCTAAAACTTTTTGTCAGTTCAGTGGTGGAATTTAGACATATTTATGTATCATAGAATGTTTTGAGTTGGAAGACACTTTTAACGGTTGTCTAGTTCAACTCCCTCTGCAATGAGCAGGGATGTCTACAGCTAGGTCAAGTTGTTCAGAACCCTGTCCAGCCTGACCTTTAATGCCTTCAGGAATGTGACATCCATCAACTCCCTGAGCAGTGTGCTAGAGTGCTTCATTACCCTTATAATGAAAAACTTGTTATAAATCTTCCCTCTTTTAGTTTGAAACCATTTCCTCTTGTTCTAATACAATAGACATTGCTACAAGTCTGTCCCCTTATTTCTTACAGCCCCCTCTTTAGGAACCGAAAGGCCACTATGAGGTCTCCCTGGAGCCTTCTCCTTTCCATGCTGAATAGCCTTGAATCTCTCAGCCTGTCCTCATATGATGTTCCATCCCTTGGATCAATTCTGTGGCTCTCCATTGTACATGCTCCGACAGGTCTCTCCTATACTGAAGAATCCATATCTGGATGCAATACTCCAGGTGATATCTAACCAGGGCATAGTAGAGGGGCAGGACTATCTCCCTCAACCTGCTGTCCATGCTTTTTTTTGATGCAGTCCAGGATACAGCTGGATTACTGAGGCACAAGAGCA
>QGNR01000178.1:46076-75064 GCA_003435085.1 Syrmaticus mikado
TTTTTTTTTTTTTTTACTAAAAATGTTTTCATTTTATAGCTATAATACGTCAGCTTATGAATGGCAGCAATATTTTTGAACCTTTTCAACAGTTCCTAATAAACGTCTCAAATATTAAGAGCTGTTTTACACTTGTTGTTTCCCCATTTGTTCTAAGGTAAACTAAGCCAGTTTGTCTTTATTATGAATACATGAGCAGTGTGACATTCTAAAAACAAAACAATTCAGAAGTAATATGTTTGTTTATCACTCTATGGTGTTATTTTATTGTAATATAACGAATATGATAATTTTCTAGTAAATGATCAATTAATATAACACTCTACTTGCTCTGAATGCTCTCCACTACCTTTTGAAGTATCAAATTAATGTTTTTTTTCTTCATTTTGGGAAGATTTCTTCATTTTAAGTCTTCCTTTTGTTATCTTTTTCATTATCTATACTTGCATATCACAGATAGACTCACTGAACCTTTTGAAGTATTGAGTAACCTAATTAGAATTTTCCATATAATTCTATAATTTCTATTTTAGAGTGAGGGGAGGGAAAGAGATTTAAAATGGAGAGTAATATTTGTTATTTTCTATATATTGCAGTAAATATTACCTATTACAGTTCATGAAAAAAAAATGAAAGGAAATGTTACTAACAGAATTTATTTCTTATTTCAGTGTATATACATGGATTTGTGTGTGGATCTTAAAACTTTTCTGCATGCCTAAGAACCTCCAGTGTCACTGACAGTTACTGGAATATTTTTCTGTCTGTTTGGCTTGTGTTGCACGAGTTCTCAAAGAGAGCATACTGATTTAATATTAAAGTGCACTGGGTTTATGTGGCAAAAAATAGATACTGAGAGAGGTTACAGGGATGACTTCTGTAAGAAGAAATGAGGAACTGCCTCATGCCACACACAGTTCCAGCTTGCTGATAGGGAGCCACCGTCGGCAAAAGCAGAACAAATGGGCGATGCTGGCTGTACCTCTGTGAGAGCAGATTTAAGAAATGATGAAAAATGCTGTGCAGCACCTCGGAGAGAGGAGTGAGAAAATGTGAGAGAAATAGTCCTACAGATACCAAGGACAGTGAAGACAGAGTGAGAGGAAGTGCTCTCCTTCCTCTATTTGTATTTGTATATACTTGCATAATAATTATGATTTCCTTTCTCTATTTTTGGATGTGTTTGTTAACTTCTTATAACCTACATCCCCTTTGAATTCTTCCAGTGGATCATGAAATTGGTGGAGATGATTGCTGAACCGCTCTCTGTCATCTCTGAGAGGTTTTGGAGAATGGGTGAGGTACCTGAAGACTGGAGGATACCCAATGTCACTCCGGTCTTCAAAAAGGGCAAGAAAGATCCAGGTAATTACAGGTCAGTCAGCCTCACCTCTGTCCCCGGAAAGGTGATGGAACAGCTTGTGCTGGATGCCATCTCCAGACAACTGGAAGAAAAGGAGGTTATCAGGAGTAGTCAGCACGGTTCACCAGGGGGAGGTCATGCTTGACCAACCTGGTAGCCTTCTATGATGTTGTCACTGCCTGGGTGGATGGGAGAAGAGCAGTGGATGTAGTCTACCTTGATTTCAGCAAGGCGTTTGACACTGTCTCTCACGATATCCTTATAACAAAGCTGAGGAAGTGTGGGATAGATGAGTGGACAGTGAGGTGGGTTGAGAACTGGCTGACTGGCAGAGTGCAGAGGGTCATCATTGGCAGTGCAGAGTCTGGTTGGAGAGCTGTTACTAGCGGTGTTCCTCAGGGGTTGGTACTGGGTCCGGTCTTGTTCAACATCTTCATCAATGATGAGGAGATAGTGGCCACGCTCAGCAAGTTTGCTGATGATACGAAGTTGGGAGGATTGGCTGACACAGCTGAAGGGTGTGCTACCATTCAGCGAGACCTGGACAGGCTGGAGAGCTGGGTAGTAAGAAACCAGATGAGGTTTAACAAAAGCAAGTGTAGAGTCTTGCATCTAGGGAGGAATAATTGCATACACTGGTACAGGTTGGGGGATGACCTGCTGGAGAGGAGCTCTGCAGAGAGGGACCTGGGTGTCCTGGTGGATGACAGGAGGCCTCACCTGGAGTACTGTGTCCAGTTCTGGGCTTCTCAGGACAGAAAAAAGACAGGGATCTCTTGGAAAGAGTCCAGTGGAGTCCAGCCACAAAGATGTTGAAGGGCCTGGAGCATCTCCCCTATGAAGAAAGGCTAAGTGAACTGGGTCTGTTTAGCCTTGAGAAAAGAAGACTGAGAGGGCACCTGATCCAGGTCTATAAATATCCAAGGTGTGAGGGGCAGAGTGGCGAGGCCAGACTCTTTTCAGCAGTGTGTGGAGACAAGACAAGGGGAAACAGCAAGAAACTGGAGCATAGGAAGTTCCGCACAAATGTATGCAAGAACTTGTGAGGGTGATGGTGACGGAGCACTGGAACAAGCTGCACAGGGGGACTGTGGAGTCTCCTTCTTTGGAGATATTCAAGACCCGCCTGGACATCTACTTGTGCGACCCAATGTAAGGATCCTGCTTTGGCAGGGGGATTGGACTCGATGATCTCTGGAGGTCCCTTCCAGCTCCTATGATTCTGTGATTCTGTGATTCTGTGAAATATACTGTCTTTAATCCTATAACATTCACATCTTGGGAATAATTGTGCTGCTTTTTTAGTTAAAATAGATGTTGTTTTTAAGCTTTAGTAAAGAAGATGTGTTTTTGATTGGGGGGGGGGGGGGAAAAAAAAAAAAAAAAAAAAAAAAAAAAAAANTTGGGGGGGGGGGGGGGGGTAATAAAAAAAAAGAAAAGAAGAAAAAAAAAAGAGGTTTACACACCTACTTATCAATGGCTAATAAACAGCCTTTCATTTCAATTGGTTGTAAACTGGCATTTTTTTCCCCTTGGTGACTGCTTGCCATATTAATATTTGGCTTCCTTTACTTATGCTCAGAAGTGTCTGAAAATTAAGTGCTTTCTGCTAACCTGAATGGTGTTTCTGCAGCACTAATTTTTTGGGTCTGTTTTATTCCTTAGAATGTGGTATAAATATATGTGGACATGGTAACACTGCTGGAGTACTGTATGCCATGCAGTAGCCAAACCTGATACAGTATTACAAAAAGCCTTTTATCACCATCCTTGAAATTGATGTCTTAGAGACATAGTGAACAAACTGAATGTGTCAGGTTGCATTCTATCACTTAAAAAAAAAAAAAAAAAAAAAAAAAAAAAAAAAAAAANTTTGGCTTCCTTTACTTATGCTCAGAAGTGTCTGAAAATTAAGTGCTTTCTGCTAACCTGAATGGTGTTTCTGCAGCACTAATTTTTTGGGTCTGTTTTATTCCATAGAATGTGGTATAAATATATGTGGACATGGTAACACTGCTGGAGTACTGTATGCCATGCAGTAGCCAAACCTGATACAGTATTACAAAAAGCCTTTTATCACCATCCTTGAAATTGATGTCTTAGAGACATAGTGGACAAACTGAATGTGTCAGGTTGCATTCTATCACTTAAAAAAAAAAAAAAAGTGGAAAACCAATGATGCAGTAATTAAGATTTTTCTCTAGCTCTGTGTTATTTAGAAGAATTGACATAGCCTTTGATGACAAAAATTATTAAGTAGCCATTCAGTCTTTACAATTAGAATGCTATGACTGATTTTCAGACACTTCTTCCCAAGCATATAACAAAGCTGAATGACGGTAGAGTCCTGACCTGATAATGTTTTTGAAACGAGCCACTTATATTTGGAAAAGAGACATAAATGTGCTCATAAAATTTTGAAAAAGAAAAAGAAAAAAAAAAAAGTTATGTATATATATATACATATAATTACATGTAACATATATATATAAATATTTTTTATCTATTTGTCACAGCAAACTACTTTTTTTCTCTCTCTTTTTTTTTTTTTAATTTTATTTGTAATGCTGCTATACACCTATCTTAGCCCAGATTTCTTCCTTTCTCACTTCTTGAAAAATCTATTAACAGTAAGAAGAAAGTGAAAAAATCAAGTGGTGAAGCATGTCATGACAGATCAGTGCTTGCCTATTCAACAATAGGAGATCATTACAGGGTGTCTTTCTTCACCATTTTCTGTGTATATTCTGCCCATATCAAGATGTAGCTTGATGTAAAGGGTTGAACAGTCTGTTTACTTTATCCTGTTTGCTGAAGTGTGGAAAAGGGGAATTCTCCTTGAATAAGAGAAGATGCCATCCCTGAAAGTAAATGATGTGACTAGAGAAGAATATATTCAAGAGTGCATAAAGTGAGATATACTTCATATATGGAGAGTATAGTACAACAATAGCTAGAAGAATGCTGAGAAAAGTATGAAATAGAAAAATATGAATTCATCTAAGGAGGTGGGATACTTTTTTATTTTTTTTTTATTTTTTCCCTCCTAAGGGCTTAAACTTTACATTTCTTGAAGGAATAAAATTACCTAGAAACTCTTCAGAAATGCTAGGTGAAGAGAAAAATTGAAAAACTGAAGAAAATAACATTCCTTTTCCCTTGCAAGGTAGCAGACATTTGCCCACAAATTATTTTTCAGTTATCACTACTGTGTAAAGCAGAAGTTCTAAAACAGAGCCAAAGTTTGATCTGTCTGCTCAGTAGCGTAAGTACTGGGGAGTTGTGTTTCAAGTAAGTGAAGAGGGCTTAGGCTGCTTTAAAAGAATAGTTCTTGGAATCAGTTCTTAAGTTATCTGTAAAAGGAATTTCAAAACTTGTCTTCTTATTGCATCGTATGGCATCTCTTATTTTCAGAATTTATTTTCATAACACTTAGGCTGAATTGCAGTTATCATCTTTTCCAGTTGTCTTTATATACTCGTTCTGGATTTACTCTGTTTGTTGCATGCCCCTCTCTTAGGACCAAATTTATTGTTCTGGAAGCATTTTTGTGAAGAAACAGATAAAAAATGTATTTCCAGTTTTGAATCTTCCATTCATCTCTAATCAATTTCTGTAATGCTTGCCCAAAAAGGAACAGAACAGAGGAGTTTATTCCATTTACATCCTCTGCTCCCTTTCAGTCTCTTACATGCCTATATAACAATACATGCAGCATGTCTAGTAAGAAGGAAGAATTACAGATCTGTATGTGATCATAAGGCTATAATCTCTCTGTAATCACAGGAATAATTGTGGGGCAGCTCACGTGACAAGAAAGTTTTCATGGGTGGCTGCATATAGTTTAGGAAAGACAGGCTGATGAGGAAAGGTGGTGGAGCTGCTATTTATGTGAGATCAACTGGAATGTGTCAAAATCCACATAGGAATGAACAGCAAAATTAAGAAGCAGGCTAATGTGGGTGACAAGGTTATGGGTGTTTACTACAGCCCACCTGATCAGGAGGAACTTGATGAGACATTCTACAGTCAGGCCTGTTCTTCATGATCACAGGCACTGGTTCTCGCAGGGGATATCAACCACCTGGGCATTTGCTGGAGAAGCAACACTGTCAGGCATACAAAGTCCAGGTGGTTCCTGCAGTATGTGGAAGGTAACTTACTGTATCTGGTGGTGATGGAGACAAAGAGGAGAGGTATTGTGGTGAACCAAGTTCTTGCAAAAATGGAAGGACTGGTTGGGGATGTGAAGGCTGGCAGCAATCCTGGCTGTAGCAACCATGAGGTAGTGGAAATCAGGAACTTATATGGAAGAAACAGGGCAATAAATAGGATTTAAACTTCATGAGCAACAACTTTGGCCTCTTAAGGACCTACTTGGAAGTATCTAATTGGTTAGAGCACTGGAAGGTAAGGGGACCCAAGAGAGTTAGTTGACATTCAAGCACAAATTCCTCTAAGCTCAAGATAAGTGCATCACTAACAATAAGAAATCAGCCAAAGCTAGCAGGAGATCTGCATGAGTGAACAAGGATCTCATAGAAAATCAGAAATTGAAGAAAAAAGTTTACAGAATGTGGAAAAAGGACCAGGGGAGAGTGTCAAGGACAACAAGAAAGACTTCTTCAGGTATTTCAATAGCAAAAGAAAGACTAAGGAAAATGTGGGCCCTCTGCTGAGTGAGATTAGTGACATGGTAACAGGAGACATTGAATATCAAGTCATGGAAGGAGAGCAAGAGAATGATGTGGCTGAACTGGGATCTGCTGCTCAGTCAGAAGAGCAAGAAGAAAATGCATATATAGTGGAAACAGGGAAAGTTACTGTAGAAAGAGTATAAGGAATCTGCTAGGCTGTGTAGTGATGGGGTCAGGAAAGTCAAGGCCCAGCTTGAACTGAACTTGGCTAGAGATGTCAAGAAGAACAAGAAGGGTACCTCAACCAGAAAAGGAAAGTCCAGGTGAACCCTGCGTAGTGAGGGACACAGGCAGGCTGGTAACAACAGGAAAGCAGAAGTCAGAGGTGCTTAATAATCTCTTGCCTTTGTCTTCCATGATAACTGCTCACAACACAACCCTAAAGCATTCCATTTGGAGAGAGGGGACTGGGGAAGCAATGTCCATCCCACTGTAAGTGAAGATCAGGTTCATGATCACCTGAGAAACCTGAGCATCAGCAAGTCTACGGATCATGACAAGATGCATCCCAAAATCATAAAGGAATTGGCTGAAGAATTGGTTGAAGAACTGGCTGCAGGATTGAGTCCAGAATGGTGCTAAATGTCTCATTGTCTGGATGTAAATTAGTGATAAGTGGTGTCCCCCATAGATCAGTGCTGGGACCGATATTCTTCAATATCTGCATCTATGACATTGATGGTGGGATTGAGTTCACTTTCTGCAAGTTTGCGGGTGACATCAAGCTGTGAGATGCTGTCAAAACAGCAGGGGTACAGGATGCCATTCAGAGTCCTAGGCAGGCTTCAGCAGTGAGCCCAGGTGAGCCTCATGAGGTTCAACAAAGATCTTGCATCTGGGAAGCAACTCTCATTACCAGTACAAGCTGGAGGATTAAAAGATTGAGTGCAGAACTGCTGAAAAGGACCTGGGGATAGCGATGGATAGTAAGCTGGACGGGAATCAAGAATATACCCTTGCAGCCCAGAAAGACAACCATATCCTGGAATGCATCAAAAGAAGCATGGCCAGCAGGTTGAAGGAGGTGATCCTGCCTCTCTACTCCATGCTGGTGTGGCCTCAACCAGATGTGGAGACCTCAGTACAGGAGAGAGATAGACCTGTTGGAACATGTCCAGATGAGTGCTACAGAAATGAACCGCAGAATGGAACACCTCTCCTACAAGGACAGGAGGAAAAAGCTGGGGTTGTTCAGCCTGGAGAAGAGAAGACTGCAAGATAACCTGATAGCAGCCTTTCATTGTCTAAAGGGGAGATACAGGAAAGAAGAGGACAGACTCTTAAACAGGGTCTGTGGTGATAGAACAGGGGGAAATGGCTTCAAGTTCAAAGAGGATAGATTTGTTAGGTATAAGAAAAAAATCTTTTACAGTGAAGGTGGTGAGGCAGTGGGATGGATTGCCCAGTGATGTGGTTGATGCCCTGTCCCTGGTGACTTTCAAGATGTGGTTGGATAAGGTTGGTAAGTCCTGGGTAAGGCCTAACGTTATCTAGCTGTGGTGTCCCTGTTTGTTGCAGAGGACTTGGACTAGATAGCCTTCAGTGGCCCCTTCCAAAGTTAAGGCTTCTATGATTCTATAAATTTTACTTCAAATGAGTTTTATTTGTAGTATTTTTTTAACTGTGAGGGTTATCAAATTCTGGATGAGGTTGCTAAGAAAAACTATACATTTTCTGTACTTGGAAATAGCCAGAGTGCAGACACAGCTCTGAAAAACTTCTGTAACTTGAACTAGATGATCTTCAGAAGACTATTCCAGTGTCAGTGATTCTGTGATATGTAAAAGCACTTATCTATTTTCTACAGACAGAAAAAATATAATTTTTTTTTTCTTAATACTTCAGTCATGTTCTCTTGCTTTTGCTAAGTGACTGTCTTATACACTGTCAACTGTTATACTTACAAAAGAATATATATATTTTTTACCACAAATATTCAATCACAAGCAAAGAAATAGGCTTTGACATGTTTTTATGGTTGTACAACTTGAGCATGCACATTTCTAACTGAAGTAAACACAAAAGGGTTATGAGCAATGCCAATTCTGCATTTGCCTTTGAATTTTAATTCACCTGTACTAGTTTTTTATTCTCTGTTCTTCAGTGCTGCATGTTAAGTACACACATTGTTTCTTCTAACTGCACTGAAAACCTTTTTTTCGATAGTACTTAATGCTCAAGTCATACAAATTTAACAGTCCAAAAAATGACAACATAAATTATTTCATCCAAAACCAAACATGGCATGAAAGGAAAATACTTTATTTGTGAACAGGTGTTTGCATATGTGCAAAAGTGCATGATGAGCAAGACATGTCTAAAAGAGAGCTAGCAGGTAATGTGGCAGTTCGATGTTTGCAAATAGAGCAGTACTGCTTCTGTTGACTGTTTTATGATTAGGGACTGCCTGTAGTGTCTGACTTTAATTCATTCCTGAATAGAATGCAACAGGAATTGTATTCAACTTCTTATTCAACTGTTGTTCTGAGCACCTAAGTAAGTGCTGGTGAAAAAATTCAGGAACTTGGAAACTCGATCTCAAATAGAGATTTCAGCAGTTTCCATGGATGATAGCCTAGAAAATCTAACTGGGATATACAGGACAGCTAATCTGTGCAGTTATAGCAGCATGTGTTCTATAGTACTAATTGGAGTAACATCAGCTGGCATACTGTAGACTTATGCAGGCAACAGAGAAAGGTATGGAAATCTCAAGTTGTGGGGGTGTCTACTGCATGTCAAACAGGTGAAGGGATTGGGGGTGATGGCAGATTCAACAATGGGAAATATTGGCAGAACTCCATAGTCAAAGATTTTTAACCATTTTTTTTTTTTTTTTTAATGAAGTGTTTTACTAATTTGTTATTACTATTGTTTTCTTTTGTGTTCTAAGAGTAATAACATTGTAACTAAAAGTAATAATTTTTGATGTAAGTGAGGGATTCTTTCAAATCTTGAAGTTTCAGGAGTTCATAATTTTTCTATGATTGATTACTTCATAAACTGAATAAATTTGCAAATATGTTAAATTTCAGCATCTGTTTTTGTAAATTTAAGGAGAGTTGCCTGCCTTTAAGAAGAGACAAATAGTTTGATGGCAACGTTATTACCGAATAGTAAATATTTATGAAGCAAGACAGGTGCCTAAATACAGCATAATTTCATATTACACTAATTACACATATTTCAGATTACACTAAGTGTCTGTACAGGGTTAGCAGATGTGATGTGGCTTATAGGAGTTCCACAAAGCTGAAAATAGATCTGAGTTCTCAAGTAATATTACATATCACAAATACATACATGTATGTTTTCTTTCTCTGACTTACAGGAGGGAGAAGAGGTTCTTTGATATATGTATACTTGGCGTGAGATTAATAAACAACGGTTCAAATGTTGGTCTGACCAGTTTAACACAAATCTTAATCAGGGAGATGGGGAAGGGAAGGAGGGTGATAGAAAAGATAGGAAAGAAGCAAGAACTGCATTAAGTGGGGATAGTCACCATCAGGATCCAGCAGCAGTCCTGTTGCATGCCATCCCAATGGTCTGAGGCAAAAGTGCAGGGGGAGAGCACCATGGCCGGCCTTGGGCAGCAAGCAGGTAGCAGGAAGAAGATGCAGGGTAAGTCCAGGAGGAAGCAGCAGGACTCAGGTAGCAGGCCCAGGAGAATCCATCAGCATGCAGGCATTCTGTAGTGAGGGATGTGGTGGCAGACACCTTTATTCTTCTTCAGCATGCTGGTAGAGAGCAGAGCAAGTCCAGAAGGGAGAGAGGCAGATCATGAGGCTTCTCATATCAGAAACTCCTTTTCTTCATGAGGACTCTATCGCCAGAAAACCTTTCTTCTTCTTTGTGAGGAATCTGTTGTCAGAAACCTCACCTCATGGTTGTTTGTCCCTATTTTATCCTCCTTTTTATTGCCTATGTGACATCCCTGGGTGCTTGAGCAAGTGTCATGAAAGTACCCCCTGAGAGGGCCATCTTCCTTGAGATAAGTCCACACAACAGACTACTTCAAAGCCCTTAATCTGCGGTTTATCTCTCTCTCTCATTGTCCCTGGCCTTGTCCATCTGTATCCCTCAGACAAAAGATTTCTCAACCCTTGCCCAGGACTTGCTTGGACTTGTCCATCAGAAATCTTTGAGGCAGTGGCATAAAATAATAATCTCTCACATATGTGTGCATGGATTTATCCCCTATTTTACAAAAGACACCTCAGAATTTGCATTTCCAAAGAGTGTTTTACATTTTAGAACATGTATGGACTCTTCAGAAATATTTTGTCATTTTTGTTATTGTTGTAGTTGCTTGAAAAGTACTATAGAGAAAATGTAAATCACCAATTTATTCCTCACCTTTTACATAAAATATGGTTTAGGTAAATAAGATACCCATAAGTCATCATAGATGTATGTCATGGTCTAACATGAAAGGCAGTGAAGCTATTTGCTCATCTCCTCTGCCCTCAGTGGACCTGGGAAGAAAAGAGAATGAGAAAGGAAAACAAACAAACACAGAAACAAAAACAAAACAAAACTGTCATAGCAGAAGCCAGGACAGTATATCACCATTTTCAGATGTAGGAAATTCAGCACCTTCTTTTCTGCACAAGTTGCACAAGGAGTCTAAGGGTATAGCTTCTGGTGCCTGTTACATTACTAGAGCAAGAGCACGAATTAGTCTTTATAATTTATCAGTACGTCATCTCAAATCTTTAGAGACTCAGGCTTGAAAGGCTAAGAGATATATTGTTAGAGATTAGGAGCTTAAAAGTATATTCAATGTTTATAACAAAATGGTGAAAGTACTAAGGAATTAATTTTTAGGTTTTTAATGTTTTATAGAAGACTTAAAACCTGAAAGTAGGAGATTAAATATTCTAAAGTATACTACTTAGAAGAAAAATATAATTGCTTACTACACTCCTTGAAACATTGAAAACTACAACATAAAATACATTAATACAGCACCCTCAGAGGACTAAAGCATGAGAGACATGACAGTATGTGATTAAGTCACACTGAAACGAGAAAATGCATTTTTCATTACGTTAAACTCCTATGTCTTAAAGAAGTTTTCATACTGAAAACACAATTTTGCAAAGCTTCAGAACAATAATACAGCTCTGAATTACATTACATTTGTAAGGTACAAACTCAACTAATTAGGGCAGATAAGGTAAATGTGGGCTGTTCATTTCAGAAAAATGTTTGTCATAGGCATCTCCTTTTAAAAGATAAGCATGCTTATAAAGAAAATTGAGACTATATTTTGCAGCTCTATCTAAATACATGCCCTGCAAACCTCCAAACTTCCGCTCCTAATCAACATATATTAAGAAATCCAGATCAAATTACTGACAAATTTCATTCCCACATTTTCTCCTGCACATTTTTAGCTTGTTTTTACATGAGTTTATCTCATAGTTTAGCATTAAACAAAATAAAAAGAATCATTTTTGTTCTGTGACTAATTTGATGAACACTTATTTTTTTTCACAATAATTTAAAAGAAGAATATATTTTGTTTAAATTACCTACCTTTGTGGCAGTTATTCTGTTCTAGCCCAGCCACAAATGAAACTATGAAAATTACAGTTGTATCCATACCATTTCTTTTTTTTTTTTTTCCAGTTTGTGTTTTTTTTATTTTTTTTTTTTTTCCTGTGACCTCAAATAACAACATTAAAATGGAGACTAATAAAAGTAGATTTCCCATAACAAAAGTGACTCGACACCAAATAGCTTTGGAAACATCTTTGCATGGTAGACAAAAAGTTACATACACTATTTGATGCTATATCAGTATTTCTTCCATAGTGATGTGTGCTACCCCTGGTACACAGCTAACAACCGCACATAGCCATTCACTCACTTTCCCTTCAGTGGGATGGGGAAGAGAATCAGAAGGTCAAAATGGAAAAAAAGTTGTGTTGAGATGAAGAGAGCTGAATAGGGAAAAAAATTGAAAACTTGAAAGCAAAGCAAAAAAAGTAATGCATTCACAACTTTCCATTGGCAGGAGGATTTTTAGCCATTTCCAAGGAAAGCAGAGTTTCATCACATGTAATGGTTATCCAGTAGGACAAACCTCTTAAGTTTGAATGCTTTCCCATTTTCTACAGCTGAGCACAGTGTCACATGGTATGGAATATTCCTTTGTACAGTTGAGAGATCGGCTATCCTGGCTGTGTCTCCTCCTATCTTCTTGTACACTCCCGCAAGACAGTGAGGGAAACAGAAAAGATCTTGACTCTGTGTAAGTAAGTACTCTTCAGCAACAAGTGAAACATCAGTGTATTATCATCACAATCCAAAAGATAGCACCATATGATCTGCTATTAAAAAAAAAAAAAAGAAAAAAGAAAAAAGAAAAAAAAAGATCCTAGATCAGATTAGTACAACTCATAAAAACAGTGATAAATGAATAAAACTTTACATTATCACAGGCAACATTATTTATTTTTAAAAAGACGTGAATTAAAATAAATTTTAAATGGGCACAAACTACAATGAGCCTATGTACTTTGAGCCCAAAGGCACTGAGTATGTAAAGCTGAGAACTGAAGTAGAATTTAAACATTTGAGAACTTATAAAGTAAAAAAGGAAGAAATGAATGTTAAAGAGCAGATCTAAAGAAGTTTAGACATACAAATATTTGTAGACTTGTCAAAGACCAGTTTACTTTGGAATGTTACAAGATAGCTAGGTAAACGTATGAGTATGTAACATTTTATACTATACTAGCATCATCTAGGTTGGAAAAGATAGTCATCAATTCCAACTTGCAATCTCACTTCCTGTGTCCTATCACTAAACCACGTCTCTTAGTGTCACGTCCACAGGCTTCTTAAGCACCTCCCGAGATGGGGACATCACTGCTCCTCTGGGCAGCCATTTTAATGCTGGACAACCTTCCTACTAGAGTTCTTTCTAATATACAATTATTGTATATATAATGACAATATGTAATTATTGGATATATGCCTCCACTGGCACAGCTCAAGACTTTTTTCCTTGCATCCTGTCACTTGCCACATGAGAAAAGAGATTGACACACTCCTTGTTTCAGCCTCCTATCAGATCGCTATAGAAATATATATACATGAGACCTTCCTTCAGACTCTTCTTCTCCAGGCTAAACTACTCCAATTCCCTCAAATGCTCTTCATATGCTTTGTTTACTAGCCTTTTCACCATCTTCACTGCTCTTCATACACATACTTTTCACAGAGAGGGGCCCAAAACCAAAAACAGTTCTCAGTGTGTTTTTTTCACCATTACTGCATACAAGGTTACAGTCCCTTCCCTATTCCTGTTGATCACACTCTATTTCCAATTCAGACTAAGATGATATTGGCCTCTTGATCACACTGCTGGCTCATGTTCCACTGGATGTCTTGCCACCCAGCCAACTCCCCACATTCACAGACTTTCTCTCACCTACTGAGCAGATCATCTTTTTGTAGAAAGAAAAATAGGTTAGTCAGGTAGGATCTGCCTTTCATAAACTCATGCTGGCTGCATCTATCACTTGACTCTCCTTGATGTGTCAAACGATGACATTAAAGATGATCTGCACCATATGTCAACGGTTTACGGGCTGGTTCAGCCCAGTTCCGTGACTAGCGGGGCGGAGGGATCCGCAGATCCGCGCCTCCGGAAAAAGGAAACAGGGGACCCCGAAATAATTAAAAACAGCGGCAACGATCTGAGGAGAAACAAACTAATTTACTAAATATACTATCAGAATGCAAGATAACACACTATAATACAATATAATTAAATTTGAAGCTAATAAATCAAATATAATGAGAGAGAGAGAATGTCCAAAAAGTGGATAGGCCTCACCACAACGTGGAGGGCTGAGGTGAGATGCGCAGTCCAGTTGAGCAGCAGGGAGAAAAGGGGGAGGAGAGCTGACGAAAAGCAGGCAAAAGAAGAGCTCATCAGGTGACCTTGCCAGGAATTATATCTTGAGACTCTCTGTGACTGCAAAGTCCCCTGAGGAATGTAGTTCTTCTTCTCTTCCAGGCAGGTACCCAGAGCTTGAGCATTAGCAGTTAAACTCCCAGTGCCCCACATGATGTTATGATGTGGAATACCGAAAACCAAAAATCACAAAACCATGACACCATAACATTCCCTGGCATTAAGTTCAGACTGAGAGGCCTGTAATTCCCTTAGTCCTTTATGCCCTCACTGGATCTCTCCAGTTAACCAGGACTGCTGTTTAATCAATGAAACTAGCTTAGCAAGCACTTCTGCCAGCTTTTTTAATACATTTGAATAATCCTGTCCAGATCCATAATCACATGGATGTTCAAATAATGTAGTAGACCATTTCCATTTTCCAATTGGATTATAGGGACTTCATCTTACATCCTGTCACCATCTTCTAACTCAGGAGACAAGGAAAAGACAGTTTAACACATCTTGGAAGCAGTACACATTCAATGTTTTTTACTAGATCAGTTCCACAAAGACAGATCAAAATGTTCGAGGTACTCAGCTTAGAATTCTCGGGAAACTTTTTCCCTGAATTAAAGAGAGGAAAATGAACCTGTTTTTGTAACTGTTGTATTGCACTGCTATTGTCTTGTGGATTAGTTAATGTGCCTTAAAATTTAATACACTAAAACAGTATGAGTTAGGTGAAGAATATTGCACTAATATTGCAGAAAAAAAAAAAAAATCAATTACACCAATATTTTCACAGCAAAGAATTATGAAACAAAAATAGAAGCTTAAAGGCAACAAGGTACTCTGATGAAAGTATTTACAGGAGTTTCCTCCTCCAGTGTGTATTCAGCAGATTGCTTTGAATCATAAAACTGAAAGATTTTTTACTGCAGTATTTCAGATCACAGCTGTAGTCACAAAGAAACAAATCAAAGAAATTAAAAATTGGATCACCTAACAATACCTTGTACTGGTAGTGTACTTACCTTACTGTGTTGTAAATCACATTGAATCGGAGTTTATTAGCAATGGGATTTTATTGACATTGGGATTTTAGAAATTGTCATGGTTTTATGATTTTCGTATCAACATTCCACATCATAACATCATATAGTGCACTGGGAGTTCAAGAACTAATGCTCTATTTCTGTGGATAATCAATAGTTCTGGGTATTCCTGTTTCAGAAGAGAAGAAAAACTGCATATCCCAAAGGACTTGTTCTCGTTTTCCATTCAGAGGGAAAGATAAAACTGTTCACAGGCCATGAGATGGCCCTTTTTCCCCTTTCTACTCGTCTCTGCAGTGTGTGCTGCCTAGCCATCTCACCTTCAGTATTA
Organism: Syrmaticus mikado; assembly: GCA_003435085.1. Taxonomy (NCBI): domain Eukaryota; kingdom Metazoa; phylum Chordata; class Aves; order Galliformes; family Phasianidae; genus Syrmaticus; species Syrmaticus mikado. The sequence continues at coordinate 61,441 of QGNR01000178.1, forward strand.
GAGTAAGGCATTCATTTTTTGGACACACTCTTGTTTTATTTGATTTATTAGCATCAGTTTATATTGTATTATATTGTTTTATCTTGCATTTCGGTATCTTATTTAGTAAATTAACTTTCCTCCTCAGATCACTGCCTCTGTTTTGTTTTTTAGGCCCATCTCCCTACCCTTTCCCCTTTTCCCTCTTTTCACTTTCCTGGGACGTGAGATTATGGGTCCTCCCAACCCATTAGTTATGGAACCGGGTCCATAAAGCTTTGACAGAAGTATTGAATAATAACTTTCTCTTCAAATTTCTAAGTGATGGGGAAAAAAATTAGAATCATAGGATCAGAATATCCTGAGTTGGAACGGACCCATGAGGATCACAGGGTCTATCTCTTGGCTCCACATAGGACTACACAAAAATCAAAGCAGCTATATGAGAGCATTGCTTTGATGCTTCTTGAGCTCCAGCAAGCTCAATGTCATGATCCTTTCACTGCAGAGGCTGTTTCAGTGATAAAGCACACTCTTCGTGAAGAAACTTCCTGATATCCAACTCAAATCTCCTTTGTTGTGTCTGCCAATCCTTTGGGTTATATCACTGGTTACCAGAGAGGAGATCAACGCTTGCCCCTCCACTCCCCGTCCTGAGGAACTGTCAGACCATTATAAAATCTCCCCTCGGTTTTCTCTTCTCTAGTCTGAACAACCAAGGGACTTCAGCCACTCTTTATATGTCTTCCCCTCTCAACTCTTTACCATCTTTGTATCTCTCCTTTAGACGCTCTCAAATAGTTTGGTGTCCTTTTTGTACTTTGGCACCCAAAACTGTACACAGTACTTAAGGTGTAGCTGCACCAGTGCAGTATAGATCAGGACAACCACATCCCTCAGCTGACTATCAGTGCCATGCTTGATGTGCCCCAGGATATGTTTGGTTTTTCTGGCTGCCTAGGCACACAATTGACTCCATATCAACTTGCTGTTGGCTCCCAGATCTCTCTCAATAAGCTGCTGTCCAGCATCTCATCCCCTACTCTGTATGTAGAGCCAGGGTTGCTCATCCTAGGTGCAGAACCTTGCTCTTGTAAAACGTCCCTCCAGATTTTGCTTATATCAATGATTCTGTAGTTCTGAGACACAAGAAGCAAGGCTTTTAGCTCTTCTTGCTTGTTGTTTATGCTATATGCAATGATGTAGAAGATTTTCTGATGTGCTTCATCATACTCAGCACCTCCTGGAGCAGACCAAAGGATCCCACTAGTAAGCACACCCTCTAAATTTTGTATGTTATCCAACAGTTTATCACCAGCAGTTCAGCTGGGTTACTGGTCTCACCACAAAGCCTGGCATGCTGTTCATCTGTTCATCTCTAGTGAGCCTGGTTTTATCCTCTCTCCCATTTTAATCTGGTTTAAAACCCTCTCAATAAGCCCTGGCAACTCCTGAGCTAGAATCTTTTTTCTTCTTTGAAAGACAGATCCCATCTGGTGCCAGCAGACCTGGTGCTGAATAAATTGCCCCATGATTAAAAAAAAACAACCACAACATCAATAACAACAAAAACACGTTCCTCCAATGGCATCAGCCTCTTAGCCATGAATTAGAAAAGAACAGGAGAGGGAAGGGGGAAAATGTGGAGAGAGGGAATTGGTTATCTTCTCATCCACATAATTAATATTGTAAGAATATTAGAAATTGCACTCTGGAGGGAAACTTCCTCTGAATTTTCTGCAGGAGAAAGAAAGATAACATGTAAGAGAACAATTCATGATCCTTTACTTTGTGACAACAAAATGTCTCCTAACTTTTTAATGAAAGTTGATACTGAAATGATGCATAAACTCTTTAAATTTGCACAAAATATTTGTATCAAGATTGTAACACTGTTGTGAATTATTAATGTTTAACAAAAGAAGAAAAACAGAATCATCTTCACCTCTTATGATTTCAGAAGAAAATAAATTTTCATATTTATAAATATTATTATTAAATATTTATTTAAATGTTAACCATTATATTCCTTTAAAATCAAGATGAATCACTTAAAAGTGGTAAAAACAAACAAACAAACAAACAAACAGAAAACAATAAAAGCCAAATGTAATAGAAATTAATGTCATATTTAAATACTTTTAAATTTAAAAACTAAATTTAATTAAATTTTAAATCACTTAAAATTAGCAGTAAATTCCGGAGCTTTGCCTAGTGAAGAGTAGACACTCCACTGAAATAGTGCTTGGAGAAACACCAGCCCTTTCCCATAAAGTGTACTTTCTTTAAAAGGAAGCAACTAATCTCCTTTTTCAGGCACTAGACAATTTATCTGATTTTTATTTTGTTAATGGTACAGGATGCATTCTACCACTGAAATCAGATTTTATTACTATTATTTTATTTTTATTTTATACTCTTGATTCTGGGTAGAAAAAGGAGCAAATATATGACATAAGAGATCATGTACCATAAACGGGAATTGACATGGCATTAAAAAGTGTTAATTGTCAGATTTATGGCACAAAATCCTCCAACATCTGCATAACTCATCATAATATTGGAGATGTTCTAAATTTAGAAATGCTGTTGATGAGGGAACACAGAAATAGCTGGTCCTCACTGCTGACTCTGCCCCTTTTCATACAAGAGGCTATATTATAGTTTCAACAATGCAGTGCAAGTTTTTTGTGAGAGCTATTTTCAGTTGAGGTGCCATAATTATGGAAAATAACCATTTATGTGAAATGCAAAATGGAATTTAGTACAGATTTCAGCATCTCTATTAACACTGAAAAAGGAAATAATTTCACAAAGAAATAACAATATGTAGATCTTAATAGCTTACCCAGGAAGTGTTTATAACTTCTATTGTTCCTCTCATAGAATCATAGAATGATTTAGGTTGGAAGGAACCTTAAAGATCATCTAGATCCAACTCCCTGCTGTGGACAGGTTTTCTAACCAGTAGGTCAGGCTCCCAAGGGCTTAGTCCAACATGGCCTTGGGCAGCTCTAGGAATGGATCATCCAGAACTTCTCTGGGCATCCTGCTCTAGCGTCTCATCGCATTTTAAGTAAAGATTTTCTGCCTAACATACATTCTAAATCTCTTTAATCTCTTTTAGCTTAAAATTGTTCTCTCCAGTCCACTTGCTATCACACCTTGTAAAAGTCCATCTCTCCTCAGGCACTGAAAGGCTGCAATGAGATTTCCCCAGAGCCTTCTCTTCTCCAAGCTAAATAAGCCCAGCTTCTTCAAACTCTTCTTGTAAGAGATGCTCCAGCCCTCTGATTATCTTTCTAGAAGTCCATGAATCCAGATGGGATCCACTCAAATGTGGTAAGGGAGGTGGTGGACATGATTGCCAAGACACTGTCCACCATCTACCAATGGTCTTGATCAACTGGAGAGGTTCTAGATGACTAGAGATTTGATAATGTGATGCCCATCTATAAAAAGTGTCATAAGGAAGATCCAGGGAACTACAAGCCTATCAGCCTGACTTTGGTGCCAGGGAAGGTTATGGAACAGATCATCTTGAGTGCAATCACATGGCACTTGTGGGACAACCAGAGGACCAGGCCTAGCCAGTATGGGTTTATGAAAGGCAGGTTCTTCCTTACCAACCTGATATCTTTTTCTTCACCATTATACCTTATTTGTCTCATTACTGGGGCAGTATACACATTTTGAACATTCTGAAATTATTAGCAAGGATGAAATACAGGAAGAGTAAAATTTCATGAAAAATCTCTGATGAACACATTGAGACCACACTAAGAATTGCAGTCACTGCCATCAAAACCACCTGGTGTGTTAGTTTCACAAAAGCAAGGTCAAACATCCCATCAGTTTTATGTTTTTGTTTCTCTCTTTATTTCTTAAAATGTTTTAAGAAAAAAATTTAAGATTAAAATGTTTTGTAACTTAATGATATTGTATACTTTGTGAGATCTGCTCTGTAAGTAATACCTCCAATTTTATTATGTTTCCTCATAATTTCTGAAGTGATATGTCAATAGAGCTTGAACCATCCCAACATTATTCCACTACAGTTAATTGCTGTGTGACAGATGGCAGAAGAGGGGCAGTCTGACAAAATGGCATCTGACATGAAAGTGCTTATGAAGCAGTGGTGTATATTTTAATCCTCCACATGGATAAAATTGCACGCATTCACTTTCACTGATGCTTACTGAATGTCTATAGAGACCAAACAGTGAATGAGAGCACAGTGTGGCAGAGGGAGGTATGTTTCAGATGTGGTGACAGTGGGTTACCTCCACTGGTGCATATTTTTACAAGTGCAGCATGCAGGCTCTTATTCATTGCAAATGAAAATGCATAGTTAATGACGGTGATTATGTTGAAAATAGTGTTTTAGAGTAAATTTCAGCTACTTCAAACAGTGTTATTGTACTTTTTGAGTCAGTTATATTTTCCATAGAAATAAATAGGAGGCACATAGAAATAAATAGAAGGCATTAATTTTGGAGAGATCTATATATAGACAGCCCAAGAAAATTTCTATTCCTGAAATGTGGCCCAGGCAAGCCAATACATCCATACTCAAAAGGCAGGTGGTAGTAGATTCTTACAGGACCAAAACATACCATTACTATTGGGAAGCTCTACCGTGCAGTTTACTGTTATGATCAAATTTCTGAAAGAAAAAGAAAAAATTATCAGTTGTGATCCATATTTCAGGGCTTGCAATGCATTTTCCCAGTTTGTGTCCACAAAAGGAAGCTTCAAAAACAAGAGCCATAGTACTTTATACTCTTTCAGTTCACTCAACTTGACAGTATTTTGGTCAAGAAGGAATGAATAATAGCCTTGCAGCAAGCATGAAAAAATGCATTTTCTGCGAAGTATGTACATAAAATGGAAGCCTCATGATTGAAGAAAGCTGCTGTCTTATTGGGAAAGCAGAAACATTGGGTTTTTGTGGAAGAATAGGTCATATCTTCCTCCTCTGGTTAGATATCCTCCATGTTGGACTCGGCATGCAGACTTTGAAAGTGCCTTTTTCTTCTGTTTCTTATCTGTCTGCAGGAAAGAATCCTTTTTGTCATGAGGCAGTGGAATATATACTGCCCTCTTCCATGGGACAGCAGAAGACAGTGTGGTTGTGCTGGGTGGAATGTACACCCCAAAACACATATGGGGCCATGATCAAGGAGGTTGAACTGGCTGCAGACCCCAACTCTTCCCATTGGCAGGGTGGATATCAGTGAGTGACCATGCTCTTTCTTTCCTCTGATGAAGGAACTTCTTCCAATTTATGTTATAGAATAGTCCTATTTTTGGGCAGACCTGAGTATGCATTATTCTTTGGAGATAGAAGCCAAGTTGTGGCTAGTTTGCAAGAGCAATATTGCAAGGAGAACTTCTGATTTTTGGTAGCATTATATAACGCCTAGGAAGAATGAAATGTAGCTCAGTACTAAGTTCTGCCACTTGTCATGTCTTAAGTAACTTTCTCTTGTTCATAATTTGTAACGTGAAGTGTATTTTAGTAATGGAAAGTATATAAAATGGCTCAAAAATATAACCGCATAATTTGCATTAACATAATCAATATGCGGTGGTTTTAGCTTTTAGCTACAAAAGGTGAAATTAATATTTGAATCCTCTTCTAGACACAAACAGAGCATAGACATTTCAAGTGAGTGTCCTAAATAACTGTTTCACTGCTTTGGCACAAAATATGTAATTGGAGTTGTATGGAATTTACTGTTTGACTTGTAAAACTGCATATGAATGTTCCCTGGAATGTGGGGGGGGGGGAATTGTTTTCTCATTTAGTAACATTAGTGAGTTGTGAGCTAATATTGAAAAACAATTTTTCTATATCTCCTATTGTCTACCACACAATCACAACTAAATGAATCTTTCTGCCACTGTTTTACCTGGGTCATTTGTTAGTCTATCCTACTGGGGAAAAAAAAAAAAAAAAAAAAAAAAAAAAAAAAAAAAAAAAAAAAAAAAAAAAAAGTTCATATAATGACTGAATATTTGTATGTAGGATGACTTAAAATTTATATTATAGGATGACTTACAGCCTTTCAGAACAGAAGTCATTAGTGTAAATTTAGACGTCTCTAACGTATGTGCTTATATTCAGGCTAGTTCCCTTAGGCTTCCATTGTTCTGAGTGAGAAGAGGTAGTCTCTTTTAAAATAAGATTCACCTCATTCAAAAATTATGTCAGATGTTTCACTCTTCAGCAGTGCCTATTTCCCTTCATTAATTATAAAGGGAGCCAAGGTGATTAATTCAAATAAAGACATTTAGGCCATTGGTATCAGATAGCTGGTTCAATTACCTAAACACAGGTGTCTAGGAACATATAAGATGGCCTAGGTTATCCAAGGGTACTTGCACAAGTTTAGAAAGTATAACACAGGGCTCAAGAGAGAAGCAAGTCATTCCAAGGTGGGAGCTATGAGCTAGGAAGGGTTCATTAATATATCCCATATTAATTGTTTAAGAAACTCCGCCAATTTTGTCCCAGCCCTGGAAGCAAACAATGTCAGGTTAGATGGTACTTTTATCAATCTGAACCAGTGGAAGGTGTCACGAAGGGAGCAAGAGGGTTGGAATTAGGTGATCTTTCAGGTCTCTTTCAATACAAACCATTGTATGATCCCGTGGTTCTTAGACCCGTGGGTGATTTCATTTCCAGACTGGACATTTTGAGTTTGGGGAGTAGCATCCCTATATAAGCCTTTTAAACTGTATGGTCTGGAAATTGATTCCGTAAAGCCATTATGCTATCCTTAATTTAGATCAATATACTTTAGCAACTGTGCAGTGCTAAAGGCCAGGGAATTTACTGTTTACTATGTACACAATTACAGAAGTTTAAAGTTCCAATCCCAGGGTATTACTTATATTTAAACTCCTAAATTGATATGATGACAAGCTGGAAGCAAATATAACACTTGAATTGTGATAAAATAGATCTTGTTCAAGTGTTTAAATTGTAATCACTATATCTTCCATATATGTATCTTCTACAAGTCTGAAATTAATTGAAATAAATATGTAAATAGCTCTCAAAAATTCTGAACAGTTTTTAATTATGTATCCTATTGCTTAGAATAATAGATTTGATTCCAATTCTGAATTAGACTCTCCATAGAAAGGTTGCAAAAATACAGTTGAGTTATAAATTCTGCAAATCATCTTTATTAACCAGTGATACTAAAGTAATTAACAAAGGGCAAGTAGAGATGATGAAAAGAAAGTAGGTGACTTGAGTGAGCACTGGAAACTATATCAAGAATTCTTTAATTAGCTAAAATATACTTAACTAATCAGGCTGTCCTTGCACAGTGTAAGTCTCCTTTCCACAACATTCTGCCTTCTCTTAAGTCCCTGTTCTAGTTCCTTCTTTGGCTTTGTGAATTCATTATCTCCTTTTTCTCATTGTTTCTCCTTATTTTACATCCATTTTCTTTTTGGTTGCTTTACCGTTAGGAACTCTCATACCTCTACATTTCATCTTTCTCTTAGTTTACTTTTGCACTATCTTGCTTTTTACTCTTATTCTCAAATCTTCAAAATCAATTTTTACTCCAGCTTCACAAATGGATTTTTCTCCTTTGCTTCTTGCTACTCTGACACATCCTTCTCCTTTTTTTCTTCAGATGCCTTTCCCAGTTTTCCTGCAATCTTGCTAGGTTAATCTAAATTATTCTATGCTAACTTGATGTTATAAATATATGGCTCTTATAAATAAGTAAATAAATAGATAGATAACTGTGTTCTGAGTGACTGAGCAAATCCTTAAAAAACCAAAGTACCTAAGAATATGGTTTTATACAATAGCTTTGCTATTAAACTATACTTCTCTATGTTATGTTTACTGTATTTTGAAGAAAACAGGAAGCTAAAAATACAGTGATTCTTCAGATGTCCTGATTTTATAAAACATTTTCCTTGTTTTTTTACTAAAGTAATATTTTTTTTTTCTCCCTTTTCCTTACATATACCCTTGAATGAATGAATATATCAACTTAGCTGAAACCATTTGTAGGTAGAAATTCTTTCAGAAGAAAAAAATAAAACTAAGGAAATAGTGTGTGCTTTAAATATGAATGATATCTTCCTTGATGACAACATCATTCTTTAAGGTTTCTGAAATATTTTTATGTGTACTGAATTGATAGTCTCAGAAGTGTACTAAAGACTGGGAAAATGGTACAGTACTAAATAAATCTTCTTTTAGCAGGTAAAAATACAGTGAAAATGACAGTTTAAGGAAATAAAAGCTACTTGAATTTCAGTGAGATTCATAATGGGAAATGAATAATTAGAACTGCTCGCTCTCGTCAGCCAAATTATGTTCACAGCTACTGTAATATCAGTTTGAGTTGGTACCCAGTGAATTCAGTAGATTTGATACATTAACAAATATGAATCTAACAAAGTATAAGATGTTATTTCTTTGGATGAATAGTGCATTTCTTTTTACCATTACATGTTGGAATCTGTTTCTCACCTATCCTGTCTTGCATTTGCAATAAAAATAAAGTCTCAGGAGTTCAGATACTGTCTGTTGCAGACTTTGTGTTCAGTTTCAGATTCCTCAAATCACAGGCATAGGTTACCTACACACATATCCTGAAGATTTCAGGAGTTAAGATTAAAATAAAAACAAACACACACAAACAAAACAAATAAAAAGAAAACAAACAAAAAGCCTAAAACATAAAAATGTTCAAGTCCAAAATTTTTAGTCCTGAAAAATAACTCTAAAGCTGTAAGATAGACCAAAGGATCAGCGTGTTCTCTGTGAATGATTTTCAGAATAAATATTTCTCTGTAATATACTTCCTGTAAGAACATACTGAAAAAGGAGAGGATAATAAGCACTGATTCATTACTCAGTCTCAGACACAGTGTATCCTAAATACTGGGGAAATCTATCACAATACTTACCAGGAATAACTTCCAAGCTTAGTTGTTCCTCAAGGGCACTTCATTAATAGTAGCATGTTGAAGCATAATTTTTCTCAATTTAAATTTAGCTGCCTACAGTACTAAGTCTGAGAAAGTCACCTGAAAGTTCAATTTAAATCAGTAGAGAGAAGTAAATGCTTACTGCAATATACATCTTTAGCTGTCTACCTAAGGAAGAAGTGAACAGCACTCTAAAGCTAGACACGTGCATTTGGCTAGATGAATCCCATGTAGAAATACTTGATGAATTTATTTTTAGTGAATATATCTAAGTATTTATTATCATTATTATTTCTGAATATTAACAACTGTGTTTCTATTATCTCAAAATCTATTGACTAGTATTACTTGGCTTTTCTTTGAATCCTTAGCTACCTGACCACTCTCTGAGAGAAGAAGTTTTTCCTCATGTCTAACCTAAACCTCTTCTGGTACAACTTGCAGCCATTTCCCTGGCTCCGGTTCATTGCCTGGGAGAAGAGGCCAAACTCCTCTTCACCACAACCTCCCTTCAGGAAGTCATAGAGTGCAATGAGGTCTCTCCTGAGCCTCCTCTTCTCCAAACTAAACAATCCCAGCTCCCTCAGCCACTCCTCATAGGACTTGTGCTCCAGACCTCTCACCAGTTTTGTTGCCCTTCTCTGGACACGCTCTAGGGCCTCAATGTCTTTCTTGTAGTGAGGGGCCCGAAACTGAACACAATACTCGAGATGCGGCCTCACCACTGCTGAATACAGGGGGATGATCACCTCCCTGCTCCTGCTGGCCACACTATTTCTAATGCAGGCCAGTACGGCACCGGCACTTTTGGCCACCTGGGCACACTGTCGGCTCATGTTCAGTCGGGCATCAACCAACACCCCCAGGTCCCTTTCCTCTTCACACTCATCCAGCCACTCGTCCCCAAGCCTATAGCACTGCATGGGGCTGTTGCAGCCAAAATGCAGGACCCAGCACTTGGCCTTCTTGAACCTCATTCCATCCACCTCAGCCCAGCGATCCAGCTTATCTAAGTCCCTCTGAAGGGCCTCCCTACCCTCAGGCAGATCAACACCACCTCCCAACTTGGTGTCATCTGCAAACTTACTGAGGGTACACTCAATCCCCTCGTCTAGGGTCATCAATAAAGATATTAAACAAGATAGGCCCCAGTACGGACCCCTGGGGGACACCACTTGAAANTAGTTCCCCGGATCCTCCTTACGGCCCTTCTTGAAGATGGGAGTCACATCAGCAAGCCTCCAATCCTCTGGGACCTCTCCAGTTAACCAGGAGCGCTGACAGATGGTCGAGAGCGGCTCAGCAATCACCCCCGCCAGCTCCCTCAGCACCCGAGGGTGTAGGCCATCTGGTCCCATGGACTTGTGACAGTCCAGACGGAGGAGGAGTTCTCTGACTGTCTCCACCTGAATCGCTGGGGGTGTTTTTCGAGTAGCATCCCAGACTTCCAGATCAGGGCATAAAATGCCCAGAGGATAACTGGTCTGGCTATTAAAGGCAGATGTAAAGAAAGCATTGAGGACCTCAGCCTTCTCCTTGTCCTCAGTGGCCACATTCCCTGCTGCATGAAGTAAAGGATGAGAGTTATCCTTGGTTCTTCTTTTGCCATTGATATATTTATAAAGGGATTTTTTATTGTCTTTTACTGCAGTGGCCAATCTGAGTTCAAGTTGGGCTTTTGCCTTCCTAATGTCCTCCCTGCATACCTTAGCTACTTCCTTGTAATCTTCCCAACTAGCCTGTCCCTTCTTCCAGAGGACGTAGACTCTCTTTTTCTCCCTGAGTCTCAATAGTAGTTCCCGGCTCATCCAGACCGGTCGTCTTCCCCTACGGCTTGCCTTACGGCACTCAGGGACAGCCTGTTCTTGCGCCTTTAAGATTTCCGTCTTGAGGAGCGTCCAGGCCCAAGAATAGAGAATTGTATAGTTCCATGGTCGCTCTGCCCAAGACGGTCCCCAGCCTTCACTTCTCCCACCAGTCCTTCTCTGTTAGCGAAGATCAGGTCTAGCAGGGCACCACCCCTGGTAGGCTCTCTTACCAGTTGCATAAGGAAGCTATCCTCCATGCACTCTAAAAACCTCCTGGACTGCTTCCCCTGTGCTGTATTATACGTATGTCAGGGAAGTTGAAGTCTCCCATGAGAACAAGTGCTGGTGATCGCATGACTTCTGCGAGCTGCTCATAGAAAGCTTCATCCAACTCTTCATCCTGGTTAGGTGGTCTACAGCAGACCCCCACCAAGATGTCGCCACTACAGGCTTTCCCCCTGATCCTTACCCATAGACACTCAACTGTCATTACGAACCCCAAGCTCTTCAACATCAAAACAGTCTTTGATATAAAGGGCCACACCACCACCCTTCTTTCCTCGTCTATCCGTTCTGAAGAGCTTGTAACCATCTATCACAGCACTCCAGTCATGGGAGTGGTCCCACCATGTTTCTGTAACAGCAACAAGGTCATAATTTGTCTGACGCACAATCACTTCCAACTCATCCTTCTTGTTGCTCATGCTGCGTGCATTGGTATAGATACATTTCAGTCAAGTCTTCTGCCTCCCCCCCAGCTTAATCATCGTTCTCTTAGGCTCATCTCTTGCAGAGCCTGGTTTGTCCCCTTCCCCCTTCCTAGCTAGTTTAAAGCTCTTTCTATAAGCCCCACTAGCTCCTGTGCTAGTATATGTTGCCCTCTTAGAGATAGGTGGGTTCCACGGACAGACAGCAGGCCAGGGGCTGAGTAAACCACCCTGTGATCAAAGAATCCAAAGTTTCTGGCTCGACACCAGCCTCCAAGCCAATTATTCATTGCTCGTATTTTCCAATCCCACTCGGTGTCCCTTACTGCCCCCCCTGAAGGTATAGAGCAGAAGATCACTTGAGCTCCCGCTTCTTGAACTAAATGTTCTAAACCCCTGAAATCTTTTTTCATAGTTCGTAGACTTGTCTGAACAATTTCATCACCGCCCACCTGAACTACGAGCAATGGGAAGTAGTCTGATGACCTAACCAGCTTAGGGAGTTTCCCGGTTATGTCCCTGACCCGAGCCCCAGGAAAGCAGCACACTTCCCGACAGACCGTGTCAGGTCTGCATATGGGGCCCTCTGTTCCTCTGAGGAGGGAGTCACCCACCACGACCACCCTTCTTTCTTTTCTGTCAGATGCAGTCTCAAGGCGTGGGGGTGACCGCCTCACCCTAGGCTCTCTCCTAGGCAGATACTCCTTCGCCTCTCCACTCACCTCCCCTTCTACCTCCAGCAACTGGAACCTGTTGCTTAGAGGGAGCTGGGGAAATTGGCTAGGCAGGCGGGGGTGTCTCCTGTGACACCGAGTAGGGACTTTCTTCCAACCTTCCTCATCAGTCACATCTGTCGGATTGAGACAGGGCAGGGGGCCCACCACCTTTCTGGGGGCATTTTCCTGGAACCCTTCTCTTTGGTGAGCTAATGAGTCACTCCACCATCAATCTCCCGCTCACACTCCCTGATGGTCCTAAGTCTCTGTACCTCCCCCTTGAGTTCCACCACCAGGCTGAGCAGCTTGCCCACCTGCTCACATCTCACACAGGTGAAGTCCCTGCCACTCTCCCCGGGCAGCAGCAGGCTCAGGCACTCCCTGCAGCCAGAGACCTGAACAGCAACATTTCTTGGCAAGCTCTCCGTCTGGGTTGCCACAGACTTCTTAGAATAAGAATAAGACCATGTTGTGGCCTGTGGTCTCAGAGACTGCCAAGGAAAGAAAAGTCAGGCTCCTGAGCAAGGAGGAACCAAGGTTTACAGTTCTTACCACTAGACCCACCTCCCACATGCACAGATGTATCACCCTATGGAAAGTGTGGACTGTGCTCACTCACTCAACCTCCTCTTTCACAGTTAGCAGAAACAATGGTTTCTTACCTGGTGTGTTCTCCCCGAAGCTATTTAAAGCTTATTATCAGGTGTGAAGGTTAAGGGCAGGTGTTAAAAAGCCGTGCTGCTAATGTGCTGGCTCCATCCCCGGTGACTCAGGAGCCCGCCCACTAGCTGACAGCTCCTCAGCACAGGCGGGGTGCTGTTGTTAGCCTCCAAAGAGCCTTAGAAAAGCTTTAGAAACGCCTTAAAACGAGCCCTTTGGTTGGCCTTTTTACTCCCGATCTCTTTGCCAGCGCAGACTTACCTGCTCAGAAGCTAGTCTCCGCAGCAATGTATATTTGTATACATGTGTATTGAATATGTATGTATATGAATATTTGTATACATGTGTATATGCACACATACTTACCTGTATGCATTTGTAAAAATTGACATTCATTTGAGCTTTCCATTATAAATCCTTTCAAACTAATGTTAATGTTAGAATGTTGTTACTAACTCATACTAGACTAACCCTACTAAATTTGACAGAAATATTGACTGAGAACTTCGAATTGATGGAATTATCTAGCTACTCTATGAGAAACATGTTCCTATGTAGATATCTAGGGAATTTATTACATGCATTTCACTCTGAAAGCCAAGAAAAATACACTACTAATAAGATCCGTGGAGAATCACTGCAATTGTGGAAGTATCTATTTGTACTGGGCATTAGTAATGCCCCCAGATCATTGCAGTTCCACCTGATTTGCAGAATATAAACACCTTTTTCTTGCTATGAATTTATTTATTTATTTATTTATTTATTTATTTATTTATTT
>QGNR01000178.1:81022-92598 GCA_003435085.1 Syrmaticus mikado
AATTTTTTTTTTTTTTTTTTTTTTTTTTTTTTTTTTTTTGGTACTTAAAGAATGAAAGTGATCTCCACATTTGTTTGGCAGCTCAGGCATTCTTTGATGTCAATGGTTTACATGCTGGTTCAGCCTGGTTCTCTGATTAGCAGGGTGGAGGGATTTCACAAAATCCGCACCTCTGGAAAAGGGAAACAGGAGACCCTAGAATAATTAAAAACAGCAGCAACAATCTGAGGAAAAACAAACTAATTTACTAAATATGGTATCGGAATGCAAGATAACACACTATAATACAATATAATTAGAATTGAAGCTAATAAAACAAATATAATGAGAGAGAGTGTCCAAAAGTGGATATACCTCACCATAACAATGAGGTGAGATGCACATTCTGGTTGAGCAGCAGGGAGGAGAGCCTGATGAAGAAGAGCACATCAGCTGACCTTGCCAGGGGTTCTATCTCCTCTCTGACCACAAAGCTCCCTGTAGTATGTAGTTCTTCTCTTCCGAACAGGTACCCGGCACTTGAGCATTAACACCTTAACTCCCAGTGCGATACATGATGCTATAATGTGGAATACCGATAGCCAAAAATCATAAAACCATGACATTTGACTAAGAAGGACTTCTAGATTTATATTCCTTCAGCATCAGAAGGTTATAATATCCCAACAAACTTGACCTCAGATTCCAAAACCCTGTGCAAACCATCAATAGATAGGGGCTTTATCATAAATGATGTGTTATTTTGGCACTCATTTCATATCTGTAGTGACTAACTGATAACTACGTTATCACAATTGTTGCTACTTTCTATTAACACTATTAATGCACAGTATTAATACTAATGCAACATTTTCCTGTCATTATCCCTTTTTTTCACCAACAGTATCTGGTAGTAAGAGGAGCCCCTCAAGATACTGTAAAAATGTAACAAAAAAAAAAAAAAAAAAAAATTTTTTTTTTTTTTTTTTTTTTTTTTTTTTTTTTTTTTTTTTTTGTCTACACTCAGAAGAACCTATTTATATTATAATTACTTGTACTGAGTTTGGATAACATATAATAATGGTAAATTTATTCAAATGTTTTAAAAATGATAAGAATTTTCCCTGTCTGTTGTTCATAGTCAATATAGCAGGTTTGTTATCCACTTTGATGTATTGTTGCACACTTTGTCGTACATTACCTATTGAGTTTGACTTCGTTTTCCTTCTGTATATATCAACTTCTGAAGTTTAACTTTTGGAGAAAGAGATGAGTTAAAAATGGATATATACTTCTGATAAAGACTGATTTTGTGATATTTGTGTTGTATTTCATTAGAATTTTAAGTATTTAGTAGAAATTAATTAGATATTCCAAAACAAAACAAAACAAAACAAAACAAACAAACAAACAAAACAACAACAACAACAACAAACAATCTGAGAAATCTGTGGCTCCACCTAAAAGTAAATTTCTCAATTTTGACTTAAAATAGATAAGAAAGACTAATTGTCTGAAAGGCAATAAAACCATGAGATTTCTCATCTTTAAAGTATGGTTAGAAAATATTTGTTTGTTTGTTTGTTTGTTTGTTTGTTTATTCATTTATTTATTTTTACTAAAGCATTTTAAGTTTAATCTGTTTTGATCCTAAGACTACTGATAGGGTAGGTCTAAGATCATTCTGACTTTAATGATTTTGAAAGTCTGTATGTGATTTAATCACATCTGACAAGGAATTGGATCAAATTAAGTTTTTGATTTTCCTTTTGTTCTTACTGAAGAGGAGATTGAGATGTCTAGAAAGGGATATGAACATTTCAGACATAAGAAAAAGACAGTTTTATGTCCATGTATTTTAAACTGAGACTAATGCTAAATTACCAGTGAGAAAAATCACCCTTACTCCTTCACTAAAATAAAATAAAACAGTAAATCACAATGATTATAAAGAGTTAAGATCAGAAATAAAAAGAATGTGCAGTTTCTCATGCAATTTTCAATTTATGTCAAAACATTGTTATATTTATCTCACCTAACTTCAGGCATAGACACAGCTGAGGCTTCTGAGCTAAGATCATTCTTCTGATTACTGTAGACTGAGTCTGAATTACTTTTTCACTTCTGTGTGCAATAGCTAAAACTGAGCTTAAAGAAACAGGATATTTTTAACAAGATCATATGCAGTACTGTGCTTGATGAAACTAGCATGATTGGCTTCTTTTTCATTTCATGACATATAATTTGCCAGTTTATCAGATCCATTACTTACATTTAACTTATCATATAAAATAATTCTGCACTCCTCTGAAGTTCCTCTGTCAGAATATTTCTGACTAATGCCAAGAAACTTGCTTAGAGAATACTGTCAATGGAAAGAACTGCAAAATCACTTACATCTCTAATTCTGACGGAAGTTTTCACAAGGTTTATGTATTTAGCTCCATAGATATTTGTAATTATATTTGTCTTCATGGAGAATATTACTTTTGACCTAACAACTCACCAATGTTGCTATTGCTGATCCATAAGCAGTCAACTTGAAGCACAGACACACAAGTGTTCCTCTTCCCACAGTCTTTCAAATTCTTCATGAATTTGATCTCCCCTTTGTTCTTTAGAGGAGCTGTCAGGAAGAAGGTAAGTCTTACTGAATAGTCATTTAGAGTGAAATCTCTTAGACCATTATTCTGTCCCAAAAACTACGAGTGAATGATTAATGAAATACGATTTAATAATAATAATAATAATAATAATAATAATAATTAAAAGAAATTAATTAGTGAAGTATGTTGCTCAAAATCTTCATAGTTTTTGTGGACTGGCAGCTGTAAATCAGGAGTACAACCATTGGACTGTTGCTGTTTGAAATGGTTTGATCCTCAGTGTATCTGAACTGCTGAGCGACTGTTATAATTTTTGTTTGGTTTGTTTTACCTATTTTTATCTATTCATTTATTTAAATTCCTTTATACTTTTTCATGTTTGATTTTTTTTTTTTTTCCATGAAATTTATATTTACCAGTTATACACAGCTCAATAATCTTACTTATTTCTGCTGTTATATTTTACTAATTATTTATTGCATGGCTGTTAATTTCTCATATAATTTTCTCAAAATGTAGCATTTCTCTCAGAATCCTGAATTCAGAATTTTCACCAAAAATAGATTATAATTCTCAATCCATAAAATGGATTCTTTGGAAAATAGTTTTGATAGAGTTGTTATACCAGAACATGAAAGAACGCCACTATGCAGTTCTTTTCTTCCAGTTTTTTACCCAAACAGTCCTGGCTCTTCCTTGAAACTTCTTCTAGATACTCTTGAATCCTTATTCTGACATAATAGCTTCTATAATATGCTTTTGAATTTATTTGCTCTTTCATTCCTTTTATAACTTCATTAAAGATGTATCACATGCCTGTGAATGCTATGCTTTAGCCTTTTCATTTGCCTTTTTGCATGTAGCAGTACAGAAAATAGGCATCAATTTTAAGTTTTACCTTTTGCCATTGTAAAAGTGTTATATATTCTGTCCACCATGTATCCATGGGTCAGAGCCATGGGCACAAGGTTGCATATATGACTGTCTCTTCATTTAAAATACACTTGGCAAGTATTTTAAAGCAGAAAACAAATTTAATAAAAGTTCAGTAAGTCTGATTTAAACCACATAAATCAGTTTCATTTCAGTCTTCTGAGACTTTCCAACATATCTGAATGCTGCCACAAGAAGCAGTGATTTCCTGACCTGAAATATCTTTCGTGCTTAAAGAGATAAGGTTAATTAAATGCCTTGTCAAAGAACTGTAAGATTTGCCTTTATGATTTCAATTGTTTGCATTAGATGCTACTACACAGTTTTGCTTCTCAGTTTATGAACTAAAGTAGTACCTTCATACATTTAATATTTATTAGTCATTATCATTCAAAAAGTTGTGTCTAAAGTTTCTAATATCTAAGTGCAAAGGCTGTCAGGTAAACTAATTCAGAATATTGTTATCAAATATAGTCAACAATTCTTAAAAGACGCACACAATGACCTGCTGTGTTTTCTGTTGCGATATTGACATCATTTTCCCTCTTTTCTGAGCACAATCCCTTTGAATTTTATTCAAAATATTTGTGACAGTATTTGGGAATGTTTTGGGGTTTCTGCCTCTGTGTAGGAATATTAAAAATCATGCTTGATTAATATGATAGACTAAAAAATAAAGTTTGTTGTGTTTAAAAAATAATAAGGGAAGATGTCCTTGTATGGAGACCATATTCAAAAGGACTTTAATTTTCCTCAAAATTTTACAGACCATGTAAAAGAAGAAAGGAAACTTTATTTATCTTCAATATGCTGAATCACACCAAGAAGTTCTAAGACTATACTCTGAAGTGATGAAATTTACTGATCTCTCAATCTCAAATAAATAATTGGAATTAGAAAAAGGTATACTGAACTGTTCTATTTTATGTTCTGTAATTTTGTATTCATTTCTATTCTTTCTATTTAAGTATATTGCAGTAATTAACTCAAAGGTCTCCTAGTACTACAACAGCTAAATCTGTGCAACTTCTGGTGAAGAATAGGGAAACATAGACAATCTTACGACAGGTTTTTTTCTTTGTTTGTTTGTTTGTTTGTTTGTTTGTTTGGGGGAGGGGTGCAGGGTTGTTTTTGGCATGAATATTAATTAGAGCAAATAATAAAATTGGGCTAAAAATTAAAAGTTTAAAAATTTAGAGAAATTATCTGTAGAGCTTAATTAGAACCTATGTTTTTGCTTTGATCTTACTTACAATGTAGTTTAAATTTTCACATTGATACAAAATTAGCTTAGAGTTTTGTTTTGCATTTGTTGTTGGTTTTATAGAATCACAGATCATAGAATCGTTAGAGTTTGAATTGATATTTAAAGGACATCTAGTCCAACTCCCCTGAAATGAATAGAGATTTGCATGACTAGATTAGGTTGCCCAGAGCCTGATCCAGATTTGCCTTGAAAGTCTCCAGGGATGGGGCATCAATCACATCTCTGGGCAACTTGTTCCAGTTCCTCACCACACTCATTTTAAAAGACTTTCTCCTTATATCCAGCCTAAATCTACTCTCGTTAAGCTTGAAAACATTTCTCCTCAGTCTATCACCACAGACCCTTCTGTGTTTTTGGTTTTGGTTTTTGTTTTTGTTTTATTCATGACTACCTGCAAGAGTTGTGGTCTATTCAGTCTAAAGAAACGTAGTGAGCTGATTTTATTTGATAACTCATCCTTGCCACAAATGTCTCTTTATTAAACCCTTTTCTATTACGCTTATTTTCAATG
Source organism: Syrmaticus mikado (assembly GCA_003435085.1). Taxonomy (NCBI): domain Eukaryota; kingdom Metazoa; phylum Chordata; class Aves; order Galliformes; family Phasianidae; genus Syrmaticus; species Syrmaticus mikado. The sequence continues at coordinate 86,319 of QGNR01000178.1, forward strand.
AAAGAACTAATTACCTAAGTATCTATGAAATTTAATTTGTTTACTTTCAAAGTATCTTCAAATCAGTTTTACTCAGTTCTGCCTCCAGCCAAAAATAGCATTCTTCATCTTGCTGGAGCAAAGGCCTTCATATGAGATCTTCCTCTTCTTGAGAAGAGTAATTGGAGTATTTCATATTCCATGCTGCAATCCTTGAGTAACTAACATTTTCTATTTACAGCTGAAAATGTGCAATCATCTTGGACAATATTAAGGGAGTAAGCTCTACAGAAACTCAGAAATGTGCAAAACTGAAGATTNGAGGGGGGGGGGGGGGGGGGGGGGGGGGGGGGGAGAGAGAGAGAGAGAGAGAGAGAGAGAGAGAGAGAGAAAGAGAGTTATGTTAATGTAGCATTAATGTAGTTGAGTTAGTTGTGCTCATTCTTGTTGATAAATAAATAAAAAACTTCAAAAGCACGCATAGTAAACACTTTTAATTCGAGGAGAACTCAAATAGATTTAAATAATATGACAAAGCAGCGGAGCTGTGTATTTCAATTTATTTGATTAAATGATTAAAAAAAAAATCCTTTGTCTTTAATCACCCTCGTTTACTTTTTTAAGGAAAAATAAATTTTCCTCAACGTGTTCTGCTTTCTGCTATTTGCTGTCACAAGTGGTCAAAGTTAATATTCTACATACACCTTTAAGTTTCCCTGGACTCCCGGACTATAACACCATCTTTAGTTATGTCTTCCATCATTTCATTCAGGAATTGATTGCTAACCCTAAATTGTTATGTCTGCAGACATAACAAGTAATGGAATGCAGTGCCAATACTTTCAACACAGAAAAAAAAATAGGAAAAGTACACAAAATGAATGACAAGTGTAGCTGAAAACAAACTAAACAAAATAATACACTTCAACCTGGAAAAGATATGACTAACAGAGGACAACAGTAACAAGAGAAAATTGAAACAGTTGCTTACTTCTTCAGCAGAAATGCTTATTCCCTGAACTAAGAAAGCAGATCCTACACAAAGTAAGCAGTTAAGAACTGAAAATCCTTACAGAAATAAAGTTCCATTCACTCTAAATCACCTGGAAATAATGAATGGAAGAAAGATACTCCTGCGTTCATGGCCTGCAGGCCATAACATCCCTGCCTTAAAAGATTTATCAACTGCTGTTCACTAGAGAATAGAAAATATTCTGGGGAAGTATCATTACGTACGCTATTCTTATTTTTGTAAGTTTCTTATACTGTCATTGTCATCTGTATGAGTTTGTCTGGGATTTAACTTTCTTCATAGGAGACCATGTGGTGTTATATTTTGGTTTTATTATGAAAAAAAAGTATTGATAACACACCAATGATTTACCTGTTACTAAACAGTCCTTGCACAACATCAAATTTTTCTGTTTTCTCACATTGTCCTACTACTGGGGAGGCTGGGGGTGCACTAGAATCTGGGAGGGGACAGCCAGGACAGCTGACTGTAGTTCACCAAAGGAATATTCCATACCTAAGGTGTCATGTTCAGCAGTAAAATCTTGAGGAAAAAAATTGAAACCTAGAATGTTTGTGGTTATTTGATTTATCTTCTTGGGTAACTTCTATGTAAATGTATTGAAACCTCGCTTTCTAGGAGGTGATTGAACATGTATCTGTCAGCATGAAGTATTGAACAATTTCCTTATTTTTCTTCACTTGCCTATGAGGTTTTGCTCCAGCTGTCCTCTTGATCGCATCTTGCTGGAGGAGAATGAGCAAGTATGTGGATTCTTATTTGCTGGCTAGCTTTAATCTGCCACATCATCTCACCTTTTGACAGTGTCAAATAAGTAATCATTTATTGCCAGTCTTTTGTTACTGTGAAAAGGCATTTAGATTTCTGCTCAATTTTGAATGTTTGTTTTAAATAATCAGCTTTATTGAGTAGAGATTTCACTACCTTAGAAAATTTATTTATCAATTTGTAAAAGTGAATGTTGTAAACATATGAAAAGTTCTTCAAAATGTAGAGAAACCAGTATCCAACACATCTAATTCAGAACTTAGCTGTGTATGGACTATTAATAGGAGATATGGTATAGAAATGTGGTCAAGTATTTCATAATGCCATGGCCAAAGCAACCTCCGCTAAAGAGAAAGAGAAATGTACTTTGATGAGGAATCATGGAATTTCTGCCACATTTAGTATAGTATACTACTAGTACAGATGAGAATAGCACATTCTGTAATGTATTATATCGGAATTATTGCTGACGCTTTTACTTTTTCTATCCGCTAAACACTGTGACCTTAGTTGTACAGAGTTAAGAAATAACAGCTGAATTTGAATCAGTCATTTTGTAAGTCTAAGCTTTGTTTACTAAATTATCAAGTAGGACTGCAATACTTTTTATTATGAATTTCCATTATTACTGAAGAGCCATAAACATTTTTGCTGAGCTGCTTGGATTTGAGAACTATAACTGTGTTGCTCTTACATTATTCTGCACTTGATCTTTGAATCTTCTTGCATTGTCTGCATAAGCAAAAAGAAGAAATGCTGATTTTAATGTAACCCAATTGTTTGTTTGCTTGTTTTTTTAAAAAGATTATTTTGGCTTGTCATAAAAACAAAATGAGTTTTCGAAGATAAAAGTGAAAAAAAATTATAGAGTATAAACTTCATTATATATGACTTCTATAAATTTTCAGAGTAGAAACCCTAGCATACTTAGGATCATATTTTGTTCTACTCTACCACAGAATAACTGCAGCTCAGAAGATTGTATTTAAGATATCATTAATTTACAGGTGATTATAACGACAAAATAATCCTTACTCATTTCACTGTGTGAATAATAATAAAACATAATAAAACGTGATATCAGCTCAATAAATGTAATTATTTTCAGACATTTTATCATAAATTGAATGCAATAGAACTCAGCAAAAATCTTGCTTCACATCAATAATATATATTTTGAGTTTACAAGAATAAAATTTAATATATAGTTGTTCATTTTATGGAAAAAGTTAAAAGATAGCATAGGAATTTTGACTACATGACTACAGTTCCTATAGTGTGCTATGTTGGTGAATTGTCTTTAACTACAGAATATCAACTATTTCTTACGAGAGATTATTATATGCTTGCATATTTTAATACATTTTTATGGTTTCTTCAAAATGGGCATTATGGAACAGTATGAAAAGTAATGTAGAAATGTCTAAACATATTCTTGATGTGCGGAAATCAAACTCTATAACCATCAAGTGGTTATAAAGCAGGTATATTTAATCGGAGTTGCACACACACTGGATGCAGAGGGGGTATTCCCACCCAGCCTACATACCAGAGGGCAAGAAAGGCATATGCTTAAAGAACAAGCTACTTACTTACGCATTAGATGTCCAAGAAAAGGCTGGGTTATTATAATGAGTCCCCAAATGACTGACATTCCCCCCCCCCCCCCCCCCCCCCCCCCCCCCCCCCCCCCCNCCCCCCCCCCCCTCCCCCCCCATCTCTCCCCCACCCCAAGTTTCAGCTCTTTTACACATGCATCTCTCTTGGTGGTCTTTCTGATGAAGGTCATTGTCTTATTTTCTTGGACCTGGGTTAGGATGGAGGACACTTGGCTGGCTCTGGTTGGTTGTCTCATCGGCCACAACTCCATTCACCAATCCACTGCTTCTTTGTTAATTTGTGGTTTTACTGTTCAAGCCTGCTACCTTGCATTCCAGAGACAGTATAGCTAACAATCTTATTTGGAAAAACAGGAGACCCACTGTCTGCACTAACTGCCTGTGTCTGTAGAAAAACATCTGTTATCGGCAGCGAGAACCTGGCTTAGCAAGGTCAAATGTGCTGCTGCAGATTCAGCAACCCGTGAAGGCACATAACTTTTAACCTAACTTACTTTCCTTAACTCATTCTTAGGCCTGATTCTTTTTGTTTTCCTAAATGAGACTATATTCTATTCTGAAAATAGTTGCAGAGACATATTCAAAGGGAAGTATTCAAAGATGATCTCTTTCCAAACTGGAACCTTAATAGAAACTATACTAAATATTCAGATTTGTCAGAATTGTCAGAACAAGCATTTTATAAGCAGGAAAACAAACTTGTTTTACTATTCTATTTTGACTATATTGAAGCATTTTCAGATTAAAACCAGAAACAAAATAAGAACTGTGACCTGGTGTTTCCAATAAGTAATACTCTAAAGCTTTCACTGGCTACTATACAGAAGAAATAATGGAGACAACACTGTGATATGACCTAAAGGAGCCTGGAACAGGACAGTGTTTACCCAAGTACTTCATTCCTAGTTTCACTGTTTTATCATATTTAGTTCTCTGCAAATCTTACAGAAGGCATTATAAATTATAACATTATAAATATAAAATAGGTGTTAAGAGTCAGAGTTTGATATATAGCATTTCAGAATTTAGTACAGATTTTTAGAAAACAAAATGTCTTCAGAAGAAGTCTGCAATATGAATAGTTTATGAATTTTAAAATATAATTGATTTTTTTTTTTTTTTTTTTTAATAGTATATAAGGGAAAGAAAAACAGAAGGAATTATTGTTCAAACTATGGAACAAAAATATGCCAGACTGTTTTCATTTTCTGATTCAATTCAAACTACTAAAATGGACAGCCCTAAAGTAGCTATATCTCTCCACTGAGCGTAAAGGGAGTCCACAATAGCTGAGATGAAATAGTGGTTTATTGTAGATGTTTGGCAGATTAATTTTGTATTTTTGTTTTGTTTTGTTTTGTTTTGTTTTAGTTTTTATTTTTAACTTCTACTTTGTCTTCATACCAATGCTTTTGTCCTCCACAACTGTTATAAAATACTTTGCATCTTTCTGGGAGCTTATATTTTTATTTTCCTATTAATGTGGATTTTATAAGAGTTATATTATATTGCACATTTTAAGAAGATCTCTGTAGTTTAAATTAAATGTATTTATACTTAGCAGATGTAATATTCATATTTAATATTTTAATTTATTTTTTCCAGAAAAGAAGTCTTTCTTCTTAACCTGATGAAAAAGATCATGAAACATTTTAATAACAAAAGAGGAAACAAAAGTATAAAGACAAAGAAAGAGGAATGAAGTTTTGATTCACAGAGACTTGAGGTGTGGACTGAGGAATGCCAGCAATACCTTTTTATGTCATAGAATCATAGAATCACAAGGTTGGAAGTGGCCTATAAGATCATCTAGTCCAATATGTCATTCATATAGTTTCCTGTCACTGCCAGAATTTTCTCTGTACATGTGACTGAAAAGGATAGGATTTATTTTTGACCTTCAGAAAAAGTAGCAAAGAAACAGAAATCTTTCCAACTTCATTAAAATGTTGATGTTACGTACAATCTGAAGCACAGAAGATAACAAATGTATAATAATATTAAAAAGAAATATTATGTAGGTCCCTCTTAATGTATTTTGATATAAAATGTGTTATTTTCATTGTATGTGTGATAGATTCTTCTTCTATTCCATACTATCTTCTCTACTCCAATGTGTTTAACTATGATTCAGACATTGAAGACTCCAATTAATAGTTTCTTTGGACATACATCTCACTTCTCATTGCTTTACAAGTAGTTAAACTTTAATGAGTTGATGAATGAAAGCAGTACTTTTATTTTTATATCAGAACTCGTGTTTATCTAATCCTTGATAGAACCATCAACTTCTCCATCCATCAAGCATTAGTTGTGAGATCTGTCTTTTTCTCATTACTTTTCAACTTCCTCTACAAGAAGATATTAACAAGTGCTGTTGATACATCTCCAACTATTTTTGGTAATACCAACAAGAATTTTCCTTCTTTCTGTGTTAGATTATTTACATAATTTCTTCACAAATGTCCTTATTAGTAATCACTGTTTCCTAAGCTGTGTTTTCCTCTGAAGCCACAGTGTCATACTATATAACTAAATACATCTGTCCAAGCTGAATATTGTCAAGGAGTAGTTACAGAATATTTTATTAAAATATTTAAAGAGTTGTAGTAGCTTCTTATATATATATATATATATCTAATTACTTCAGCCAAGAATTTCATTGAATTCATTGAATCAGGATAGATTTTCAGTAATACTGAGAGAATACTGATGATCAAAGAAATAAATGTATATATCTTTAATTTTAGAAATCTCTAAAAAAGATAGCCAGATAGTTTTGGAGGTGACAGCCTGATTATTTCTAGCAAAATGAGGAAATGTCTCATGCAGAACTCAACAGGTAAGCGTAAGAAGTCACTAATAAACACGTATTTGGAAA
>QGNR01000178.1:94686-115832 GCA_003435085.1 Syrmaticus mikado
ATGATCCTATTGAAAGAGTTGTACTACTTTTTTGTGGTTGGTTTGGGAAAAAATCTTCAATATAGATAGCATTTATTCACAAAAACCTAGTGACTCTGCCTTAATACGAATGAATGATTTATAAATGTTAACTGTAGGTTTTTGTTTGTTTGTTTTTGTTTTTTTTTTTGTTTTTCTGAAAATGCGCTCATGTAATTCCAAATGTTTTCCTTGTTCTCAGCTAGAATACAAGAAAAAGAAACATGGCCTTTGTCCGTGGAAAGAATAAGACTTTTTCAACATGTATGTATGTCACCTGCTCCTTTTGACATACACAATTAACAGTTAAGTGTTATATAATGGACAACAGGCTAAAAATGGTTAAAATTCTTCTATGATACTGTACTAGGTAAAGGTGGTAGGCGACCACACACCTACTACTTGGCACAGCTGAGTCCAGCAGCCAAGTTGGAGGTGCTTCTAGGAAAACATATTTAGTAAAAGAGAAAACATATTTAATAAGAAAGATAAAACATATTTAATAAAACGGATAAAGCAAAGAGAGATGGGGACTATACATTAAATCGTTTTTTTTCCAATTGAGTCTATTTTGCCTATGATAGTGATTAGTTAATGTCCTCCCCATTTTTATCTTGATCCATGACCTTTTCACTACATTTTCTTCCCTATCCTGTTGAGGAAGGGGAGTGAAAGAGCAATTGAGTGAGTGTCTTACTGCTAGTCAAAGTCAACCCATTCGGATACCAATAACATTACAAAAACATCTTAACATCCTTACAAAGCTATTCTTTATGTGTAGGCATCATTGTATGTTCTAGTCCAAGTTTGTATTTTAAAGATCTTTTTGTACTTTCTGAGAGTTGGAAATGTTTCTAGCTACAGAAATGTAGACATTATATAAGTGTATGCTGGATTTAATATTACTGTAGTTGGAAGCCTGGATTTATGCTTCCACTTTTATAAGTAATAATTGTATAGATAGTCACTTAACTGAAATAAGAGGTCTAAACCTTAATTTTCCATAATACCTCAGCTAGTTTACCAATTCAACTGATATCTGTTTTACATTCTGTATAGCATATGATTGGACATCTAACTCATTTATTGTTGATGTTTCACTTGGAAGAAGATGTCTGAATCTGGAGATTCACACATGGATATTCATAGAGATTCAAACATAGGCTTACTCCAAGGCTTGAAATGAAGCTTAACTATGGGACACAGGATTTTTGTATAGAAAAGGTGAAGCAGTAATTGCAGAAGATAATGCACGGCTTGATGCATGTCTACATATGAAAGAGGACCAATCAACATAAATAGAATGGCAAGCACACACTTTTCCGAACAGCAAAAAAAGACATGTCAGAATAACCAGGGTAATCTTATTTTTTTCCAAAAAAAAAAAAAAAAAAAAAAAAAAAAAAAATTTTTTTTCCTTCAGGAGAAAACAGTGTCTCGTTCAGTGTCTGAAGAATATCTTTCTGTACATTTTGAATATAAAGTTACAGCTTCTCAGCACATTAGGTCTCAAACCTGATCTTTTGATAATGACAGTAGGGAGTAGTTTGTAATGGATTCTGAGCACAAGAGATCAGTGTTATTAACCTAGTACACTGTAGCTTAACTACAAAAGAAAGAGGGAATTATGGAAGTTGCTACAATATTTTAATGACTTTAAAAATTGTGTTTGTAGGATGACACATCTATAATTAAGAATGCTAAAACTTTCAATTCTAGTCGGATGCTACAGGAAGATTCCATTAGCAGCCTAAAAAAAAAAAGAATGCAATATTTATATTCTCACAAATAAAATATTAAAACAATTTGACATATAGCATTTGCAGTATGACTTGTCTTCTGTTTTCAAAATGCAATACAGATTTAAAAAAAAAGAAAATCCTTAATCAAGTGGTGTCCTGAATCAGTTTCTATTTTGTTTCTTTGTTCTTTATTCAGACAAGCCATAAATAATTTTTCTGAAATTATCGGTTTCCTCTGTGTTTTTGTTTAATTCTATTAGGCAGCTAATTACCACAAAGCTGCTGGCCTGTTTCAGTCCTAATAAGATGAGTGAGTCAGAAAGGTAAAAGTGAAAAACTTATGAGTTTAGATACATACAATTTAACAGATAAATTGAAAACTGAACAAGTAAAATGAATCAAAAAAGAAATTCAGTCAACACTTCCCATTGGCAGGGCAGATTTTTAGCCATTTTCAGAAAAACACATTACACAGTGGTTACTTGGGAAGACAAACAGATTAGCTCCAAACATTATAGTAACAAAATAGCTGAAGCTAGAAGGGGCATCAGCTAGAAGAAGGTCAACTGATGCAATTTCTGTTTCAAACAGGGACACCTAGAGCAGGTTACTGAGGAGCAGGTCCAAGTGGCTTTTCAGTACCGCCAAGGAAGGAGATTCCACAACTCTCGTGGTCAACCTGAGACAATGTTTCATCATGGATATCTCACTGATAAAAATCTGCACTAGCACGGATGAAACAATGTCACTGTTATGACTGCAAAAACACATGTCTCTCTCCAATTTATAGGAGGGAGATGAGGTTCTTTTAATATCTGTATACCCGGCGTGAGATTAAGAAAGAGCAGTTCATATGTTAGTTCAACCAGTTTATAAATCCTAATTAGGGAGACGGGGAATGGAAGGAGGGCGATGGAAAAGATAGGAAAGAAGCAAGAATCACGTGAAGCGGGGATAGTCATCACCAGGATCCGGCAGCCGTCTCGTTGCACGCCGCTTCGAAGGTCCGAGGCAGAAGCAGCAGGTGGGGGGGTGGGGAGAGCAGCAGTGTGGCAGGCCTTGGGCAGCAAGCAGGCAGCAGGAGGCAGTCACAGAGCCAATCCGGGGGGAAGCAGCAGGACTCAGGTAGCGGGCCCAGGAGAGTCCGTCAGCATGCAGGAATTCCGTAGTGAGGAATCTGATGGCAGACACCTTTGTTCTTCTTCAGCATNTGCCTACGTGACATCCCTGGGTGCTTGAGCAAGAGTCATGTGAGTACCCCCTGAGATGGCCATCTTCCTCGAGATAAGCCCACACAAAAGACCGCTTCACGGCCGTTAAGCTGCAGTTTATCTCTCTTTCATTGCCCCTGGCCTTGTCCATCTGTGTCCCTCAGACAAAGGATTTCACAATGCTTGCCCAGGACTTGTCCATCAAAGTTCTCCAGACAAAGCATTTCTCAACCTCTGCCCAGGACTTGCCTGAACTTGTTCATCTGTGTCCTCAGCAAGCTTTGAGACAATGATGTAAAAGAATAATCTCTTACAACACACAACCTACCAGCTCACTGTGCTTACACTCCTTCTTTGGTCTCCATAAACATACAGTAAGCATTTATGAATGTCAATGGGTACAATTTTTTCTGCATGAAGGAATTTGGTGGCACACCATTCCTTCATGCACACTTCCATCCAAGATGTCATTTTGACTGCCTTTCCACTGCCACCTGTTGCAAAAACCTGAAAGAATTCTGGGAGCAAGTTCAGCCTCTACTACTACCACTGCCATTTGCTTCAGATATCATGGGCTAACGTAATAAAATAGGAGTCCTTACCTTTTGATCAGCCCATATAAATTTATAGTAAGTGGAGAAAGTCACTCTTCAGAATGTGAGTTGCTCTGTCCTTATGAAGATCTCTACTACACAGATCCCTTTCTTCGAGTGACTGAATATGCTATATAGATATGAGCTGTCTGATGCCTTTAACTTAATTTCAAAATAAATAAGATTTAGTACTAAAATTCTTTTGATATATTTCATAGACTTCTGTATCAACTAGTAAACAGAATTTCTAATAAACGTCACAGTCATGTTTACAGAGAGTGACTGTAGATTTATGGAAGAACAAAATATTAATTATTGCTAATTTAGAGGTGACTTCATGTATGTAACCAAATTCAAATTTATTCTTCTCCTGTATTTATGAGATCTACTGCATTACAAATTCTAAATTGGAACTCCAGAATACATAACCTGCACCTATTCAAGTTTGTTGTCATCTGCCTTATGCCAATACACAGCAAATAAATAAATGAATCTGTAATAGATATGTATGTGTGTATATATATATATTTCTCACTCTACAGTTCCTATTGTAATCCATAAAATGATAAATGTTTGCTGGACAGATTTGCTGATCTCTGTTTGGGGGGCTGTTTTCTGCTTAGTGATACACTTCATGTTTATCATTTGGGTTTTTAAAATCACCTATATTTTCCAAAGGCCAACATTTACAAAATCTCTAATCAGAATTCTGAAACTTGTTTTAAATGAAATTTACTTTCCTGATGGCTGAGGATATTATGTCTTGTACTCATTTGGATATAATGATCATTCTGACATAGTCAGTTGTCTTTTCATTAATTATTTGATTGTAATAAATAAGATATTTGTCCTTATTCATTTTACATGTCTTTATTCTGGAGGCATAAAACTGACTTCTCTCAGTCTTTGTAATAATGAATTACCCAATTGATACATTATTTTTACCAACAATAGGAAAAAGATGCTTAAAAACAGTGTATGGAATACTGAAATATGAAAAAAAATCAAATTAAATAATAAGTTGTATTAACCTGATATTAGGACAACCTTGTTCTTCAAAGATAATTTAGAATAATCAGCAAATAATCTTTAAATTAAAATCTTTCTCAGTATTTTGTTGTCTTCATTGTTGTTTCTGTTTTTAGAGGGAAGAATTTGTAGAATTAAATTTAAATTAATTAAATATATTTATGTTATAAATAAATCTTGGTTAGGAACATAATTTATTATAACATTCTTTTATCCAAGGTATTGTAGTAAATCTTAATTGTTTGAGTGCACAACTGAACTGTTTACCACTGAGTTCCTCTAAGCAATGATTTCTTCAGTTGCCATTTTAATCTGTTTTAGATACTCACTAGTTGTTCATTCATTTAGTCTTTTAATAATTAGCATTTATAAGTTCTTCAGAAGCAAAAAGGAGTGTATCCTGGTGTTACTGAAAAATGGAGGTCTTCCATTCTGCAAACAGAAATTCATCTCATATCAGAGTTCCATGTCACCTCTTTGGACCTCTTCATAGTCATGACATAGTCATAACATAGTCTTATTACTATGCGAAAACAACATTTCTTTCCCCCCAGTGGACTCATCCTTTTTACCCTTCTTGGATACAATGTTGCCTTTCTTCCAGTCACCAGAGACTTCAGCCAATTTGCCATGACTTACCAAATATAATTGAGAGTGTCTTGGAGACTATAACAGCCGATTCCTTCAGGACACTGGGATGCATCCCATTGGGACCCATAGACCTGTGGATGTTCAGGTTGCCCAGGTGTTCACAAACCTGATCTTTGCTTATAGCTGGAGAGATGTTTCTTCCTCAGTCTCCTACTTAGTTCATATCCCTTTTCCATTTTTACTCCCTGTTCTTTGAGCATCCTTCAAAATTGCTCTCGTTGGAGTCATTCTCTCACTCACCTTTTGCTCCATTTCCATCCTTTGTTGGGAAGCTTCTTTATAGTTTGCATCTTCCACTGTGATTAACAGGTTGTTTATGCTTAAGCTACTCCTATTATGACACCAAGCTGAGCGGTGCAGTCAATACATTGGAAGGAAGGGAAGCCATCCAGAGGGACCTCAACAGGCTGGAGAAGTGAGCCCGTGAAAATCTAATGAGGGGTGCTGCACTTGGGTTGGGGCAATCCCAGGTATTTATACAAACTGAAGGAAGATGTTCTTGAGAGCAGCCCTGCGGAGAAGGACTTGGGAATTCTGGTAGACAAGAAGCTGAACATGAGCCAGGAGTGTGTGCTTGCATCCCAGCAGGCCAACTGTGTTCTGGGCTGCATTAAAAAAGGGTGGCCAGCAGGGAGAGGGAGGTGATTGTCCCCCTCTACTCTGCTCTTTTAAGGCCCCATCTGGAGTACTGCATCCAGGCCTGGGGCCCCCAGTACAGGAAGGACACGGAGCTCTTGGAACTGTTCCAGAGGAGGGCCACCAAGATGATCAGAGGGCTGGAGCACTTCTCCTGAGAGGAAAGGTTGAGGGAACTGGGATAGTTTATCTTGGAGAAGAGAAGGCTCTGGGGAGACTTCATTGTGACCTTCCAGTACTTGAAGGGAGCATATAAACTGGAAGGTGAATGGCTGTTTATCAGGATGGATAGTGATAGGACAAGGGGGAATGGTCTTAAACTGAGACAGAGTAGGTTTTGGTTAGATATTAGGAGGAAGTTTTTCACACAGAGGGTGGTGACACACTGGAACAGGTGCCCAAGGAGGTAGTGGATGCCCCATCCCTGGAGGCATTCAAGTCCAGACTGGATGTGGCTCTGGGCAGCCTGGTCTAGTAGTTGGCAACCCTGAACATAGCAGGGGGGTTGAAACTGGATGATCTTTGTGGTCCTTTTCAACCCAGGAGATTCTATTATTCCATCATACTCCTGAACTCTTATAACTAATTTACTTCTTTATCTTGAGGGGTTAATTTAATTTTGTAAGCTAACACTATTGTCATCTTGGCTCAACTCAAGTCAGCTGCTAGACAGAAAGCTCCTAAATCAGATTCCTTCTGAAAGCACTAAATATATTCAGGGAAAGCAATCTTATATCCATGTCTTATTTTTATAACTTCTCTAAATGATCACATTCATCCAGCAATGATGGGGGGGGGAAAAAAAAGAGAAGGAAGGGAAGGCGAAGGTAAGGGGAGGNAAGGGAAGGGAAGGGAAGGGAAGGGAAGGGAAGGGAAGGGAAGGGAAGGGAAGGGAAGGGAAGGGAAGGGAAGTTCCTTAACTCACTCATCTCCCTGTGCATCCAGATCCAGTGCCTGACCACTCTTTCAGAGAAGAATTTTTTCCTAACATCCAACCTGAGCTGGCTAATGTGGTTGCCAAGCCACTCTCCATCATATTTGAAAAGGCATGGTTGTCAGGTAAGCTCCCTGTGACTAGAAAAAGGGGAACCTCACTCTCCTTCTTAAGAAAGGGAGAAAGGAAGAACCAAGGAACTACTTGTTGGTGAGCCTTGTGTCTGCATCTGGGAAGATCATGGAACAGATCCTCCTGGAAGCTATGTTAAGGCACATGCAAGACAAAGTGATCTCAAACAGCCAGCATGGCTTCACAAAGGACCAATCATGCCTAACTAGTTTGGTAGCCTTCTACACTGAGATCAACAAGTCTGAGTGCAAGATACTTCACCTGAATTGGGGCGACCCCAGACAGTCTGAGAGAAGAGTTCATTGAGAGCAGCCCTGTGGAGAAGGATTAGGAGGTCCTGGTGAACAAAAACCTGGACAGCATGCACTTGCAGCCTGGAAGGCCAAAAGTATCTTGAGCTACATCAAAAGAATTCTTCATCCAGATTTTTCTTCCTTCACTTCTTAAATGAGTTTTCTCAGATGCACCATCAGCTTGGCTACTGGGCTCAGCATTGTTCTTCAGTGGGATTGGAACTCACTGTGTCTGGAATGAGCAAACCCTGGCTTCTTCCTAAGGAGTCCATACAAGCAGGCCACTCCCCTGCCACTACCAAAACCTTTCCACTTAACCAAATGTATTTTAATTCTCCAAGTTTTTGCTGATTTCATAAATGGTAAAATTACTTTCTGCTCTACTATTTGATCTTGAAATATCCTTCAGACCTCACTATTTTGTGTTCACTCATGGTGAATGCAATATGGAATTCTATATGGCTAAGATTATCCTCCTTACCTCCACATCAAGAAAAACAATGAAGAAAAAAGGAAAGAAGAAAAATGGAATGGCTACTGCATTTAATAATAGCACAGACATACTTCAAATGAAAATAATGGCTTAATATTAATTTATCTCAGAAAAAAAAATAATAATAATAAGGCCATAGATTTCAAGATACAATGTTTAGTTACAGTGTAGCAATTTTTCAACATAAGTGAATAAAGACAGGAAAAAGTATTCTTTCCTCATGACTGAGTAGATATTTCTGATGTCATTCATCATTCACTTTTTTTTTCTTTCTTCATTACTTTGTAAGTTGATCATTATAGAAGAACTCTCAATTTATATATAATGCCTTATGTCTCTCTCTCTCAAAAAAAAAAAAAAAAAAAAAAAAAAAAATTTTTTTTTTTTTTTTTTTTTTTTTTTTTTTTTTTTTTCCTCTACCAGGTAGTGAAAGGGTAGCTTCTAAATGACATGGAGAAATTTCAGATCAAGTAATAAAACTTCCTCTCATGCATATTTTACATTGGAAAAATAGAAACAAGATGTGAAATCTGCAACCATGATTAATGTGCAGCAGACAGAAAGCCCTGTATTACTGCTTTAAAAACAGGAAATAACTAATGAATGTTCTATTAAAATAACTTAAACAGTCTCAGGCTGATGAATAGAAAGTATTTTTAAGATAAATAAATACTTAAAGAAGAATTAGGTAATTAGACTTCAAAATGTTTCAGCCTAAAATTATCACAGAATCACAGAATCATAAAATTGCCAGGGTTGGAAGGAACCTCAAGGATCATGAATCTCCAATCCCCCTGCCACATGCAGGGCCACCAATCATCCCACCTAATGCTAGACCAAGCTGCCCAGGGCCCCATCCAATCTGGCCTTCTTGTGAAGGTCCCTACCCCGTAGGTGTTGGAGAGACCCGTCGGACCAGGTCATGGAGTGGTGAGAGAGACATTTCTTGAAGGGGGACTGCAGGTTGGATTTAGTGGGGAGGGAGTTGAATTTTGGTAAAGGGGAACAGGACGACAGTGAGTGGGAAAGTTTCTCAACTTTCCACTCCTGTTTGTAGGCTCCCTTTAGGTACTGAAAGGCTGCAATGACGTCACCCTGCAGCCTTCTTTTCTCCAGGCTGAACAGGCCCAGCTCCCTCAGCCTGTCCTCATAGGGGAGGTGCTCCAGTCCCCTGATCATCTTTGTGGACCGCCTCTGGACCCTCTCCAACAGTTCCCTGTCTTTCTTGTACTGGGGGCTCCAGACTTGGATGCAGTACTCCAGATGGGGCCTCACAAGAGCAGAGTAGGGGGAACAATCACCTCCCTGTCCCTGCTGGCCACCCCTCTTTTGATGGAGCCCAGGATACCATTTGCCTCCCGAGCTGCAAGGGCACACTGCTGACTCATATTAAGTTTTTCATCTATCAGGACCCCCAGGTCCTTCTCCTCAGGGCTGCTCTCAAGAACCACTCCTTCCAGTCTATATGGATGCCTGGGATTCCTCCGGCCCAAGTGAAAAACTCTGCACTTTGCCGTGTTGAACCTCATCCGGTTCACCCAGGCCCACCTTTCTAGCCTCTCAAGGTCCCTCTGAATGGCATCCCTTCCTTCTACCATGTCAGCCACACCACTCAGCTTGGTGTCGTCAGCAAACTTGCTGAGGGTGCACTCGATTCCGTCATCGATGTCATTGATAAAGATGTTAAAGAGCACCAGTCCCAAGACAGACCCCTGGGGGACATCACTCATTATCGGCCTCCATCTGGACATAGAGCCATTGATGACCACNATGACCTTCCTCTGGTGAAGCCGTGCTGGCTGTCACGGATCACACGCCCTTTCCTCATGTGATCAAGCATGTCATCCAGGATGATCTGTTCCATGATCTTTCCAAGCACAGAGGTGAGACTCACCGGCCTGTAGTTCCCGGGGTCCTCCTTGCTCCCTTTCTTGTAAATGGGAGTGACGTGACCCTTCCTCCAGTCATCCGGGACCACACCTGACAGCCAGGACTTCTCAAATATGATGGAGAATGGCTCGGCAACCACCTCAGCCAGCTCCTTCAGAACCCTGGGATGCACGCCATCCGGCCCCATAGACTTGTACACATTCAGTCTCATGAGGCAGTCTCGGACCTGCTCTGTCCTCACAGCGAGAGGGGATTTACCACCCCAGTCCCCACTCAGAGGTGTAGGGATGCAGGGCTCAGGGACGGGAGAAGTACTGGAGTCCTGGCCACCAGTGAAGACCGAGGCAAAGAACTCATTCAAAATAAACTTTATTATTTTCACTAAGTTGACAATGATGCTATAATTCTAGATATGATTTTTATTTTGAAAAACAAATTTATGATTGACTATGCAGAAAATCAGATTACTACCTATGATGAAGTTGAATGAAGTAAACCCCACTTCCTAGAGTAAGTAGTCAATGAAAATAGAAAGAAAGGCAATATGTATCTAGAAACTAACTATATTACAAAGCATTCTTATGGAATCCTCTTTGTCTAGTCCATTCATGCATACCTAACAGCATGTCAGGCTGAAATATTTGATTCATGCTCAATGTGACATTCTCCTGTGTTCTTGGAAGAATATGGATTATTGAAATCCAGATTCGCGTGTTTCTTTTGAAGTCCAGATTCTCAGATCCTGATGATAATCTCGTCTACAGTTCAAGAGTACACAATACTCTGACTGGAGTGACCAACATAATGGCCATGTAGAGTTGGGGGAAGTGTGGGGGGAATATTTTATGATGGAAACATTTTCATAATAGCAAGAGCCCATTATTGTGAGACAAAAAATGAAAATAATTTGCATATGACTCTGTCTTCTAAATATAACCATGAGTTCAAATATGTTTTTGCACTTCAACAGTAACTGTCAAGTAATATCAGAACAGAAAGAAAAGTGGCACAGCTGACATGGGAACTGTTAGTGCACTACTTAAAAAAAAGATAGCTCTTGCCTGAAAAACTCTCAGTATTTTGAGGCCATAGGACTATCTGGGATAGACATTTAATCCTAAAACTGAAAAGCCTAACTATCAAACGAGATGTCTTACTAGGAGAATAACTGTGCTATCAACAGATCAGAGGAAAAACTGGCAGAAGAACCAAGATGAAAATATTTTCTTTCCAAAGGAGAAATGTTTTCAGAACAAACAACTGAACTTCTGCACCACATATATTCTAAATCAGGCTTGCATTCAAGTGGAAGATAAAAGAAAACAATCAATATTAATTAATTCTCACAAATAGACTGGAAAATCAATGTGTATGAATTTAATTTCACTTCAGAAATATGAAACTAGCCAAAGTGACAACAGTAATAATGAAGTAACTTTCAAAAGATCCTGTTCTATGTTAACTTGTACTACTCTGACCCTATGAGAAAGAGTACTTTCATTTACCAGTCAATTAGTATTTAGTGCTTTTGTGTGTGTGATTTTGTGTGATTAGTGCTATTATCTAATCACTCATGCTCCTTTATTTCCACTACTGATCAGTAAACCTTTTACCTAGGCTTATTTTATTTGACCTGTGTTTAAAATCAAAATGTAAGAAAATTATCTTTATTGCTCTAGATTCCTGACAAAATATTATTTCATGTTGGACTGTAGCGCCTGAATCTATCAGAAGAATTTTATATTGAATTTATATGAGAATTTTTTATTTATGAAAAATAAGAAAAACCAGGAAATTCTGAAGTTTCTTTAACGTATTGAATTTTCATGTGGAGTTTTGATGAACATAAGTTCGTCCGAAGATTTTTCTTATGATCCTTACATTACTGTCTACTGTTCACCTCAGAACCAAAATAGTTCTAAGTACATCATTGGTAGGCTTTCAAAAAAAGCAATAACAAAATAAAATAAAAAAATAAAAAAAAACACAAACAGAAGACTTTTTGTTGTTTAACATATCAGTTGATATGTACATGCAACTAGGAACTGCAGTCCTTGATTTTTACTTTTTTTTTTCTTTTTATCTTCCTGTTGTAGTTCACCGTCTGGCCATTTTCGTCCTCCATTTGCAAAACTTCTGACTTCTGTTGAAAAAAATATTAGATTCTGAATTCATGCACTGATCCATGAAACACAGTTAACTTTCTCAACCTGTGTGTGTTGATATTTGTTTCCTATCTTCTAACTACAATCTAAGCAAGATCTTTTTATCCGAGGAATTAATTTCTTTATTATTATTATTATTATTATTTAATCTAAGAAGGCTGTCCAAATTATTTTCAAGTGGTCAAATACATTCTATATTGATCTTTTACATCTAGTGTTCAATAAACTGGATAAAGTAATACTGCGGAAGCACTTGGATTTTATTAGTCATATCCATTATGTTCCTGCTAACTTAATCAAAATAAAGTTTTGCATTATTTTAATAGAATGAGGTAAGAAAATAAATGGTTACATTTTTACTGGTTTGCAACATTTCTAAGTTTTATATATATAAGCATACCTTCATTTAGACTTGCAGATTCTGTGGATTCTAGCTTTCTAGAGATACTCTCTTCTTATTAAATATGTGTGTGTCTGGCTGACATTTTTCTACTGAAATTTTGTTCTTTTCTACCTCTCTGTATTCACACTGTGATTTAAACTGGCGGGCAGCTAAGCACCACACCACACAAATCTTCTCTCACTCCCACTTCCCCTCAGTGGGAAAGAGAGAACTGGAATAAAGTAAACCTGATCTGCTGAGATAAGGATTAATTGGACAGAAAACAAAGGGAAAATATCTGGTGCTGACAGTTATTCTGTTTCCATTGCTGTAACCACTCCCATAGGGGATTTGCCTCCATCCATGCCTCAGTAGAGACTGTCCACTTCTCTAGCTCAGCATTGTACCTGAAGTCAGCTGGGTGGCCTTCAGTTCTGCAAATTGCCTTAATTTACCCTCTCCTTCAGCAGTTTTTGCAACTTGCTATATAGAACTCCATGCAGCAGCCTTCTACTCTCATTGCTTTTCCACAGTACAGCAGGATCCATCAGTGAACAAGGCATATTGCTTCTCATTTTCGAGTAGTTACTATACAGTGGGGCCTCTTAAGCAACTATCATCTCTTTCTCTACTGATATGGACTTCCTGCCCTCCGGGCAACCCATGATCACTTCCAAGATTACTGGATGACTGGGGTTTCCTATTCAAGTTTGTTTTGTAATCAATCTGGCCCACTTACTTCACATAACACTGGTATATGATGTGTGGAGTGACTGCGGATATAATAGGACAACAGAGATTCTGTTCACTGGAGATTAACAACTGAAGCTCCAATCTACAAGGGCAGGAGAGAGGAACCAGGGAATAACAAGCCTGTCAGTCTGACTTCCATGCCAGGAAAGGTGTAGGAGTAAATTATCTTTAGTGTCACCCCATGTGCAAGACAACCAGATGATCTGACCTTGTCAGCCTGAATTTATGAAAGACAGGTTCAGCCTAATTAACCCAGTTTTCTTCTGTGACCAGGTGAATCACTTAGATGAAGGAAGTGTGTAGACTTTACTTGAACTTCAGCAAAGCATTTTATACTCTTTCTCACAGATATCTCTTGGAGAAATTGCCTTTTCATGTCTTGTACAAGTGTAAAATTCACTGGGTGAGAACTGCCTAGACAGCTCGACCCAGAGAAACACAAAGAATGGGTTTTAATCTATTTGACAATGAATCACCTGTGGCATTCCCCAGTGATCAGTACTGTGGTCGGTTTTGGCTAATATTTTCATCAGTGATCTGGATGATGGGATTGAGTGAACAATCAGAGAGTTTACAAACATTACCAAGTTAAGCAGGAGAATCGATCTGCTTGAAGGTAGGAAGATTTTGAAGAGGGATCTGGAAAGGCTGGATGGGCTGCATCCATTCACATGACATTCACCAAGGCTTGCTCCATCACTTGGTCCTAAAAAGCTTGTGTGGTGATACAGGCTTGGGGAAGACTGGCTGGAATGTTTCCCAGCAGAAAAAAAACTTGGAGGAATTGTTCAACAGATAGTTGCACATGAGCCAGCAGCCTGCCCAAATGATCAAGAAGATCAATGGCATCTTGTCCTGCAAAGAAATAGTATGGCCAGAAGGATGAGGGAAATGATTGTCCCATGATATGCAACACTGTTGTGACTACATCTTGAACACTGTATTTTTGTTTCCTCACTACAAGAGAATATATTTTATTTCTCAAGCTTGTGTGGAGAAGAGCAACAGAGCTTGTGAAGTGGCAAGAAAACAAGACTTTCTAAGAGTGGCTGGGGAATTTAAGCTGCTTAGTCTGGAGAAGAAACGGTTGGAGGGAGATCTTATCAGTATCTTTTACAACCTGAAAGAAGGTTATAGTGACATGGATGTCGATCTCTTAGGTGAAAAGTGAGAAGACATGAAAAGACAATCTGTAGTTGACTAGAGGAGATTTATGTTGAATTTCAAGAAAAATTTCCTCACAGTGAATACAGTTGTAAATTTTGGAACAGGCTACTGTGAGGACATGTCTCTAAAGGGCATGGCTTAGTACCTGGAGTCTGTGGATCAGGTTGACTGTTGGAACTGATGGTGTCAAACATTTTTTCCAACCTAAATGATTCCCTGATACTGTAACAATATTAAAAACGCAAACTAATTATTGAGCTATACTCTATCCCTATTTATGCGCTCTATTCCAGACAAGTAATAAATGTTCAGAAAAAAAGGAAGGAAAGGGTACTGAAAATGTATACAATGGCATCAGTGCATCAGGGAGCAGCAAGTGTTGGCAGCTGCTTTAATGTGAAGAGTCAGGCAACATGAGTATCCCAGGGCTGGCCATGACACACCCAAGGCCTCCCTCACTCTACTCTGTGGATTTGTCATCCCATATATCCTGAGGAGAGTGAGAAGAGCTGGCGGCCAGTGAGTGTCCATGAGCAGCTCTCAACATGGAAGTTGTGAACCAGGGCTAGGGTCCAACTGTGGGGAACAGGAAGAGACAGAATCTGATAATGACTGTGAGTCCAAGAGACCTGTCCAGGAGATAAGTTACCCAGAATGCTGTGCTGAAGGCCAGAAATGGGACTGGGAACTCGGACACATGATATCGCTGCAGTTGAGTGCCAAAGGCCGAGCTGAAATGGGGTTCCTTGGATCCTTGTAAAGACGTTCTGGGTGAGGTTGTTAAAGGCCACTAAGGCCTGTTGAAATCCTCATGATCCTGACACCAAAAACATGAGTAAATATCTGAGCAAGTCTCGCATTCATATAATCTTAAGCAAATTCCACACTTAGATGTGAAAGCAACTTGAAATTTTGTGAGCGTTTGATAAGAGTCACAGAGATAAGAAGAACATGGGCAATGAGTAAAAGTCAAAGAGCATGGTATGAGGATGTGTTCTTATGATAGAAAGAAGAAATGAAATGAGCAGTAAAATGGATGAATGTCTCAGATATCTAAACAAACTTCATATATTTAAAGTAATTTTCCAGTACTTTAGAATACTTCCTTTTTCTTTTACATTTTCACTGAAGTTCAGCAGTATCTCAGATCTTGTTGAATTTATGGAGGCATTTATTTCAGTCAGAAGAATCTGAAAGAGGGATAATGAATAGCTAACCTTTAGAAAGGTTATACATCCATTTAAGAGCTATTTATGCTGCTTAGCTGTAATATCCTTCACCAGCCTTGTCATGAGACACATCATATCCTTCCATTAAATTCTGTAGGTTTTCCTGATCTGGTAGGTAGTGGTAGTTATTTGCTTCCAGTCAAAGGATGGAGTTCCTACTAATGTCACTAGGTGAGTAACTGAGCAAGAAAGGAGAAAGGTAAACAAAATCAGACCAGTGAAAGTCAGCTTATATTAAAACCCAAACAGAAATAGACCAAACAGGAGCATGAAGGGTAATTCCAGTCCCAGGTATCAGGCATCTCCCTGGAGACCTGAAAAAGCTGAGACTGGGCTGGAACAATGGCCAATAGATAGGGATTGGGATCCAGCAAGGTGAGGGGAAACAGGATCAGATATGGCCCCAGAGAGTCTAGGTAAAACCAAAATATAAATCTGGGCTGAGGTCAAGTTGTCACATCAGTCCACAAGTCAGGGTCAATGGGATGCATGGCAAATTACTGCTGTGGCTGAGCCAGAGACTCCCAAAGGCAGATAGCAAATGAAGATCTAGTGGTGAGCAGAAATGTGAGTGCTGGCCCTATGTATAGGGCACGTAGATGGAGACTCAAGTGAGGCTGATCAGGGGCATTTATTGGTGTCTAAATATCTGCTTTGTCTCCAACATTTAAAAAAAAAAAAATAATAATAATAATAAAATAAAAATCAAAGAATTTCTCAGATTGTATTCTATACACACAGGAAGATACAGTTAGGTTTTAAAGAATATTTTTTTTCTTATGAATGCTTTATACCAAACTACAGAAACAGAATAGACAAATAATGAAAACAAATGATATAACTGTCTGCTAATACTGGCTCTAACTGTTAAAACAAGAGGAAAAAGAACCAACCCTTTAGCCCTAAGGAAATTGCTTCCATCAACTGTATAAACTGGATTGTACACACATTTCAAAGCTTATCCTTTGCACAACAGGCTGGCTGTGCCCCTACTGTAACAGCAATATCCTGGATCCAGATTATTCTGCACGTAATGATTATTTCTGAACTTTCCTTGGTTCACTTTGCTATCTTGCCCATATAATGCTCAAGAAGAGCTGATAGCTCTCTGAGCTAATAGCCCTCTGTAAGAAACTAAGGCCCCCAGCAAAAGAAGGACATTGAGCTGCTGAAGCAGGTCTAGACAAGGGCCACAAAGATGATGAGAGAGCTGGACCTCATAGCGGCTTTCAGTACCTGAAAAGGGACTACAGGAATGTTGGAGGGGGACTTTTTATGAAAGTAGGTAGCAATGAGACAGGCAGAGCAAGGGAAGATGGCTCTACACTGGAAGAGGATAGATTCAGACTAAATATAAGAATTTCCTTGATGCCAGTGTGGTGAGATGCTGGAACTGGTTGCCCAGAGGGGCTGTGCATGCCTTCTCTATGGAAGCATTCAAAGCCAGGATGGATGGAGCTTTGAGCAACCTGGTCTAGAGGGAGACATCCCTGTCTGTAGCAGAAGTTGGAACTAGATGATCTTAAAGGTCCCTTCTAGCCTAAAATATTCTATAATTCCACGATTCTATGAATATACACTAATATTAAAAGGAAGGATTGGAGAGCAAAAAATAAAGAACTGTGAATCTTTGGTTGAAAATGATACCAAATTTCAACAAAAATAAGTAAGTATTCCTGTCTTTGTTCAAATTTCACTACTGAATGATGACATTCACTATCATGTTTCGTCTCTTCATGACAGCTTACTGGAATTTTTGAGAAATGTTCATAAACACTTGAATGATTACACATTCTTTTAAGATAAATTTTAAATGAGTTCTATAATTAAACTGTTTCTAGTGTTTTATCTGCAAGAATACACTTGCTTAAGATTATGGAGATCGAACAGTAGATGTGAGTTCAGTGAGATGGTGTGTGGTACATTTCAGCAATGATAACAGAGATAGTGCATAATTTCTGCTTGTACAGATTTTTACAAGTGTGGTACGCAGTCTCTTTTGTTCATTGCTGATTAAAATGGTGGTGTTGTGTTGAACAATGATGTTTTGAAGTGGATAATTTGCTCTATCAAATAATGTTATACATTGTACATGTGTAATTGCTATGCTTTGTATACGTTGTAGTTTCCATGAAAATAAATAGGAGACACTGCTTTTGGAGTGACATACGTATTAGAAAACAATGCAAGAAACAACAGAAACAACATAAGTCTGCATCCTTATGGTTAACACAACTTTAGAGATGCATGGGAACTGTATTGATCATTCTTTTACCTGGACTCTGACTCTGGCATCAGTGAAGTCATTTTGCTTGCCTAGATTTTCCTGTTCTTTAAAGGGACAGCCTATATGTCACTGGAGGTAGTACTGGAATTAATACTTAGAATTCAGCTTGTAGAATACTGTATTTAAATAACTTTATGATCTCATTAGAACTGAAATAAATTTTGTTAATTTTTAAATTAAAGTTGAGTTGGGACAGTGATAGAAGATATACTCTTCACATAGAAACAATTTGAAATGTGGTAATAGATGGTTCTAAATCCATCCCTCAGCTGTGATAAATCAGCTGAATTAAAACAAAGACATGAAAGTTAGGACAAAATGATCCCATAAATTATTCATGAACAAGCTTACAGGAAGTGGTGGAGACAAGCTAAATATAAAGAAAAGAATATAAAAGAAAACAAATATGAGCAATTTACAAAGATAAAAAAATTTTAAAAGAAAACCAGGAAAAAAATCTCTCCCTTTGAAAAAGACTTTATTCCTTAATGCAGACAAGACATTGTTAATGTGTTAATGCTGTTAAAAGAATTTCTGACGCCAGATAAGGTCGAGAATGAGATGACATGTTGAGCTGGTTATTGTGAGTTACCATTCCATACACAGAATTTTCAAACATATAAATACATCAAAACCAAAATCATATTTATAATATAAACTTGTTTGATCTCTTTCTTTTATGTTTTAAATTCCATGGAACTGAATGCAGTTCAGGAGCTGTCAACATCTCTTGTTAGCAAGGTACTATTTTTTTTTTGACTCTTATGTATCTGGTTGATCTTCTTTTCAACTGCATATTAGCATTCAATACATAGCAAAATGAGGTCAAGTATGAAAGGAATGTTAAAAAAAATTACTGAGAGAATGTGAAGAATGAGTGCATGGTATGTCATTTACTCTGTGGTAATATATATGTAATTGTTATAATTCTTGGTGGGAAACTAACAAAGAAAAGGACATCCTTGGGAAATGGTCATGACAAAAGCCTGCTAGAATTCAAAAAGAATTTGGACAGTGCTCTCAGAAATATGGTTTGAGTTTTTGGTGGTCCAGAAGTTGTACTTTATGATTCTTGTGGGTCCCTTCCAACTCAAGATATTCTATGTTTCTCTGTATTTAATTTACAAATACACTGATCACATACACATAAACAACCACAATTCCATGATAGTTTATGGTTGAGTTCTGATTGTATGCAAAAATACATTACATGTAATGCATTATGTGATCTCTGTTAAGTGACTTTTAGGCCTTGATTCAGAGAGTGCATTCATATCATTATCAAGACCAAAAAAAAAGTCATGGATGTTGAAGTAAAATAATGTATTTTGATGCTCTAATTAAATTGAAAAAAATCTGGGATAGTAATTAATGCTTATGTATAAGCTGTTTAAAAAGTAGGATAGTATTTCCTTAATTTGAAAGAGAACCAAATTCTCACATAAAAAAAAAAAAAAAAAAAAAAAAAAAAAAAAAAAAAAAAAAAAAAAAAAAAAAAAAAAAAAAAAAAAAAAAAAANGTGGGTGTCTAATATATATGTTGTTTCATGCATATACATACAGATACATAATATATATAATATAATATAATATAATATAATATAATATAATATAATATAATATATATATTATTAAAATGTGAATAGCTCAATCCATTAGTCTATATTCATGTGTTCTATATTTTTCTGTATCTTCAAGATATAAAGCTATTATAAAATTTCCAAGTAAAGGAAATATGCATTCTAGGATATAGGACTAAATGTACTCATGCCACTTAGAACCATACACAGAAACAGCAAGGATTTCTCCCTTCTCTGGATTCAAGTATAGAAAAAAGATAACAAGAATATGTATATCTCCTTAAAATATATCTATTGCCTACTGGTTTTTAATTCTGTTGTACAGATGATGTAGGACTCTTGCCTCTTTATTACAGTGGCCTGTTTCTGTTACAGAACCTGTTTCACAAAACTCAATGTTGCCTTAGATGTCATTAAAGCAATTTTTAAGTGAATCTGATATTTGACAAACAGTTGCACTGTATCCCTCCCTCAAGACTGAAATGACATGCTGAATTATTTGGAGTGAGTTAAAGCTTTGGACACAACATTTTCAGTAATAGGCATAGGCATTTTCTTAGATATCCATGTAAATAAGATTGAAACTTTTGCAGTGCTGGTAGTTTCTGAAGATGTCTCTGAAAACACTGGAGAGAATTTTATTTGTACTACATTTTCAGAGATGTAGAAAGTTACTGTGAATATATTTAAAAGATTATTGAAGTTAGCTTTTTTAAAAATTGTACTCTGTTTCAGAAAGTTTTAAAAAGAACTTTTCAAATTGAGAACTTAAATCCTATACCATATGCGATAAAATAGAATATTCTGACTCTGAGAATAAATTAAATTATAACTCTCATTAAGAGAGATAAATATGTTTTTAATGATTAAAATATTTAAAATTACTTTTTGCTTTAATTGGCGATTACATTTTGCCTTAATTTTCTTGCCTACACTGATGGAAATCTACTTTTTATTTCTTACCATTTTCTACCCAATAGACATACAAGTTTTCAAGCTTGAGCAAATTGAACCAAACCAAAAAAGGCATTTAAAATCTTTACCATAGGATAAAGCACAACATGACAGAAAGAGAGAGAGAGAGAGAGAGAGAGAGAGAGAGAGAGAGAGAGAGAAAAGTTCTGAAAACATAAAGAAGATTGTTTAGTGCAACAGGTAAAAGAAAAGGATGAAAATTACCATGGTGTTGTACATATTTTCCATCTGAACTAGTCAATTCCATAACTCAGTTCTTTAGCTTGATGTACAGTTATTGCAAGAAATCAGTACATTGAAATTATTGAAATAGATAGGGTACTGTCAAGCTAACCAAACTCACATCTGTCATTGTTCTATATTGATCAGCAATGCAATCAGAAAACTTGGTAATATGTGGTTACCCAGTCCTTCTTTCTTTCCTTTACTGTCTTTGAGAATCCCTCCTGTTTCTGTAGATTAGTCAATATATATTGCTATTCAATAACCATCTCTTGACTTTGTTTAATGACTATTACTTCCAGTACATATTATCTGAGTTAGGCAATTCTTGTTGTGGTATTTTCACATGGACATGAGGGGATCTCAGGCTGAAATAATCACTGCTGTTGATTTAGCTAAACCGTTAATTACAGAAAGAATTTCTGAGGAAGTTACACACTATAAGCTTCTAAAGTTCAGAAGGAATCCCCTCATTGTCCCCCAACAATGAACTGATTCCTTACTGTCCTTTACCACAACTGGAAAACTTACATAAAAATTCAAATATTACAATCAGCTCAATTATAAGAACAAGAAAAACTGGAAAGAATTTTGAAACTTCAGTGGGATTTCATACTGCTTATATGCAAATATACTTCTTATTTTGTGGCAAAGTCTTAACGAGATTAAAATTATCTATTAGAACAAAACAATATAACTTCTAATATTTCAATGGCAATTCTTTTTACAATAGTAATTTGAGTATTTTCATATTTTCTCTTCGTG
>QGNR01000178.1:123808-136147 GCA_003435085.1 Syrmaticus mikado
AAAAAAAAAAAAAAAAAAAAAAAAAGTCATAAAAGTGTTTTCATGATAAGGTTTTCCTGAGCCTCCTGCTCTCCAGACTGCTTTTGTAGCAATCTCAGTTTTGCATTTGTGATTTCTCTCAGACTTCTATATGTTAGGCTGTTCTAGATCTCTGAGCCTCTCCATGTACAACAGATGTCAAGTCCTTTATGGTTCTTTGCCAGAATTCTCTGCAGTATATTCTTCTCTTTCTTTTGTTGGATAATCCACGGTGGCCTCCTCCATATGGAGAAGAGGGAAAATATCACCTCCATCAACCTGCTGGCAACACTTTTCTTAATGCAGCATACTGATTATTTTGCTGTTGGCCACTGAAAGGTTGCTATTTCATATTCTACCTGCTCTCCAGCAGGACTTCCAATTACTTTTGTGCAAAACTGCTTTGCAGCCAGCTGATTGCTAGCATGAACTTGTGTATGTTCTGCTCAGGTGCAAGACTTGACATCTATTTTTGATGAACTACATTAAATACCTTTCAAATTATTTCTTGAGCCTTTTGATGTCTCTCTTAATGGTACAACTGTCAGATGTACTAACTCCCCACAGGTTTTTAACATTTGCAAATTTGCTGAGGATGCATTTTGTCCTGTTACACAACTCATGGCTCCAGTATTGATTCTTCCAAGGCTTCCAGCTGGACTACAGTTTCCAATTCACATCACTGTCAATTATTTATAACATCAGATACTCCAGCTTGGTATCAAAGGAGACAATGTCAAATGTCTGGCCATACTCAAGATAAATAATATCCACTACTCTTCCCACTTAACTTGCCATTTCATTGTAAAATGCTCTCAGGTTTGTAAGGCACAAAAAAAAAAAAAAAAAAAAAAAAAAAAAAATTTTTTTTTTTTTTTTTTCCTTTTTACATCTTTCATTTATGTGTTTGAAAATGCTTTCCAGGAAGATTTTGTTCAACAACTGTCTGTCAGACATCCAACTTGGAATTGCCCTGATCTCTATTACTGCCTGCGAGGAAAAAGAGTGATGCTACATTTCTTGAAGTCTTGAAGTTGTCTGTATTGCTGTGATCTTTCAAAGATACTGGAAGGGAAAAACAAAAACAAACAAACAAAAAAACTGTATTAGTATGTTTTGTTTAGTGTGGAATAATAAGATTAGAAATTGTAGCCAGTTGGTTGTTTTATAAAGGAAAGCATTTAATTTGCTACATTGTAATCTGTCTTGCTAAATTAAACAGTGAAAAACTGGGGAGTTTAATTTATAATGAAACTCTCCTTCAAAGTCACATTTATCCTCCTTGCCCCAAGAACTCTTAAGCGATACAACTTAAGATGGAATTATTGAAATTTCTAGCAGAGGAGCTTTTCTTGAGTCAAAAGCGTTGCAAGGAAGTCAAAAAGGAAATCTGAATCTTCTCCTTCCATGTGGAAAATTCTATGGAATTTACTAAAAATAGCATCTATATTAATGGTCAAAACTTTAAATTTCAGGAAGTTTTTATTCAGATTGTTTTCTCTCACAAAGTAGCTTAATACTTGCAATGTCAAAGTGTTTTTAAGTATACAAATTACTTTAGACTGTTTATGTTTGTAATTTTATTTACTATTTAATAATTTTTTTAACTCGCCAATCATTATAATGGATCATCAGGAAATTTTCTTTTATCAATCAATCATTAAGTATTATTACAGTATAAAATCTAATTAATAAATAGGTATTGTTTGTATCAAAAGCTAAATAAGATTATTCACTCCTTCTTATCAATTGTTTTAATAACATTGTGACATTCATTTCTGTGGTGTGATAAAGATTTTCCAAGCCTAAGAGCCTTATGCCATGAAAGTGCAGACTTTGTATTCCTTCAGCTGATAAGTCATCACTATAGTAGCTGGGGGGGTACATAATATTTTCAACAAATATCTCATATTCTACATAACTAGCTTCCTCTGAAAATTCTTGTACTGAAAATTTATTTAATCAAATCTTAATAAAATCTTCTATAGAAATTGAAGTAATATGAACAGAACCACTGGGATAAATGAAAAGCACTGGAGGAGCTGCTTTGAAGAATACTATTCTCTTTTCATATTTTGTGCATCCTATCACAACCTTCTGTTCTACCAATTCTATATTATTCTACTTGTTTGATCATCATACATGTACATGACTAAAAATGAAATGTATTGGATGCACTACATCAGAGGGATTCACATTTTATTTATTTACAAATTTTGATTTTTGTTCAAGAAATTGTAATTAACTTTTAAAATAATTATTAAAAGGAGAAAAAGAAGAAAAAAAAAATGTTGAAGCTGCAGAACATTGCACTGAAAATGTAAGTAAACCAAACCAAACAAAATATTTGATGAGACTCATCCATTATCATACACAGTTATGAAGAAAAATATTGTGGGACAGTTTCTTAAATGTCAGATATGAATAAATCCTGCATGTGGCAGGGGGGTTGGAGTTTCATGATCCTTGAGGTCCCTTCCAACCCTGGCTATTCTGTGATTCTGTGAAATCCGTTTGTTCATAGCATATTCAGCAAAAGACATGAATAAATAGCAAAGTAAGAGACCACAGCATACTCCTGACACATTTGTGTCTCAAGCAACAATTGTCTGTTGACTTCTTCAAATGCATTAATTTATTCTAACTGTCAGAATTGGGACAAGGAAATAATTTTACTGTCTGACTGGACTGGCAAGAGACATTTAGGTTTTAATTCTTTTTTGTTTGTTTGTTTGTTTTTAATCCACATTCAAGACAATACTGGAATTTCTATGCAATTCTAGGGACCATTATTACTGGTAACATCCATACTGTGTTACTGGGATATCTTATCTATTTATCTATCTATCTATCTATCTATCTGTCTGTCTGTCTGTCTGTCTTTGCTTATTTATTTATTTATTGTGGTTATTAACTTAGTATAATTTGATTTATTAGAAGATAACATGAATGAAGATTTCCTGATCCAAGAAATGTAAAGGCATTCAGATGTTCTACAGATTTTGGTGAAACATAAATTACTAACATTTAAAGGGATTTCAGCATGGTTCTTAACTAGCATGCTTAGAATATTGAATGAAAATCATTTATGTAAAGAAGAAAGATAAGAAAGATAAAACATAACAATTTGGGAGAATATTGACATAATCTACTGAAAGAAATATAAGAAAAAAAATATTGCCCAACTATGAAATTTTCTCTAAGCACAAGATCTCTTTACAGAAAGAAAATTAAATACACTGAACTTATCTTTTATTGCCAGATATTTGATATGTTACCAGCAAATATTTTCTGATTTTATGAAGATCCTGGATCCCAATTATCAACTGTTGTTCTGTCCAACAAAAACTGAAATCCTACAATTATTTTCACTTGACTGCATGCTTTCTTTCAACAGTTACTTGTACAAAACATTCTTGTTGGTGAAATCAGTCTCTTGTCACTTATTACCTATAATTAAAAGTGTTTGCCATATGGGAGACAGCTGAGACATCTGTTGTTGGATCAGTAATTGGACTTCTGGTTGCTGTCTTGACAGAGTTTGAAAAAAAAAAAAAATAACTCCAGCAATTCTAGAGCACTATTACTGACACTTTCATATTGTCACGCTAAATTTAATTAGAATTAATGCTGTACTCAGAATAGACAATAAGTTCTGAACTAAGTCTTTCACACTTACTTTCTCTGCAAGCAGAACACTGAGATTTTGTTATCAAGCAGAATAAGAACCCTACAGAGTTTGAATTAGAACACTAATTTTAATTTTCTATAGGTGAATAACAAAACAAACAAACAAACTGAAACTTCAATTTTTCTTTTCAGTGAGGTAGCAATGGTAACATGGCTTATAGACAACCATGACCAGGTGAATCAGGATTGGTAAGATATAACTGAAATAAAAATCAGAACTCAAAGAAGAAGAAAGAAAGAAAGAAAGAAAGAAAGAAAAGCCATATGATATTTATAATGTTAGAAAATGTGGTTTGTTCCTTCCAGACATTCTGGCCCATTCCCTGAAGAGAGCAAGGACATTATCACAGATCTCTTACTCTAAAATATCCTGTCTTTTCCCCTCACAGGTTTCCTTCACCAGCATGAGAGATGGTTCCTCCTCCCAAAAAAACATTAAAAAATATAAATCAGAAATACTTTTGGTCAAAAAATATGTTTATTTTCCTGCTGTGCTGTACTAATCAGACTGCCCAACATGTAATCTCATGATTGCCTAGTTTTCTACCCGTTACATAGTCTTTTCTTGCAAATTCTCTTAATTTCTACTTAAATGCTCTGAAACTCAATCAGTAAAATAGCCCATTTTGTAAGCACCTGAATTTTTCAAACTTATACATTTTTTTTTGTTGTTGTTTGTTACAGTTTATCAAATTGGAACACGGTTTGCATAATACTTTTAAGAGCACTTAATGTGAACTTCCCTTTCCTACTTACACTCATAATAAATCACCTTTCTGGAACCAGAAAAGATTTGACCATTATTTAAAGATTGTTGCTATGAGCCTGTGTATGCAATTTCACAAGTCAAGGAAATGTGCAATACATAGGTTTTTCTGCTTTATCATGTGTTTACCTGATAGAATCATCCTCATTTGAGATCTTTAATACAGGAAACAGATGCTTGTTAGGTACACATAAATATTATCATCCTAAAAATTGTTTAAAGTCTTCTTCCTTTCAGACAGCAGAACATCTGTATAGTTCAGATTCAAAGTATGTTGTGCTGGTGCATAATACAATGGCATTTCAAAGAGAAGCTGGCAACCCATGGCTTGAACATGTACACTCTTTGCTGAGTAAAGAACTGGCTGGATGGCTGGGCCCAGAGTGTGGTGGTGAATGGACTTAAATCCAGCTGGTGACCAGTCATGAGTGGTATTCTCCAAGGGTCCGTACTGAGACCTGTCCTGTTTAATATGTTTATCGCTGACCTGCAATCGTGCTCTTTAACATCTTTATCAATGACATCGATGATGGAATTGAGTGCATGTAAGAGATTATTCTTTTTACATCATTGTCTCAAAGCTTGCTGAGGACACAGATGAACAAGTTCAGGCAAGTCCTGGGCAGAGGTTGAGAAATGCTTTGTCTGGAGAACTTTGATGGACAAGTCCTGGGCAAACATTGTGAAATCCTTTGTCTGAGGGACACAGATGGACAAGGCCAGGGGCAATGAAAGAGAGATATAAGCTGCAGCTTAATGGCTGTGAAGCGGTCTTTTGTGTGGGTTATCTCGAGGAAGATGGCCATCTCAGGGGGTACTCACATGACTCTTGCTCAAGCACCCAGGGATGTCACGTAGGCAGAAAGAGAAGAAGGATAAAATGGGGACCTACAATCATGATAGAATGCAGCAGGTTTTCTGGCAACAGATTCCTCATGAAGAACAGAGGTTTCTGCCATGAAGAAAGCCTCACGACCTGCCTCTCTCTGGGAGGGCCTGAACGAGACGCGAGATGGTGCTACGACTTCTTCTTGTTTCCACAGACGGTAGTCTAAGGAGTGATGCCTTAAGGACGTACGACTGCCTGAGAGGACCCGGGCGATGGACTCAGGACGACGATCCCCCCGGATTGGCTCTGTGACTGCCTCCTGCTGCCTGCTTGCTGCCCAAGGCCGGCCACGCTGCTGCTCTCCCCCCTCCCCACCTGCTGCTTCTGCTTCAGACCTTCGAAACGGCGTGCAACGAGACGGCTGCTGGATCCTGGTGGTGACTATCCCCGCTACTCAGACCTGGTGAGGCTTCACCTTGCATACTGTGTTCAGTTTTGGACCCCTCACTACAAGAAAGACACTGAGGCTCTGGAGCTTGTCCAGGGAAGGGCAGTGAAGCTGGTGGAGAGTCTGGAGCACAAGCCTTATGCGGAGCAGCTGAGAATTGGGATTATTTAGTCTGGACAACAGGAGGCACAGGGGAAATGTTATCACTCTCGAGAACTACCTGAAGGTGGTTATGGCAAAGTGGGGAGTTTTCCAACCTGGGGAATTCTATGATATTTAGTCAGATCTAGCATTCCTGACAATAGGAAGATTATGCTAACTGAAAAGCTACAGAGTGGGAGAAATTTGTGAGTGTATTGCAGAAACATTTTTTGCCTTGATGGTCCAAGTTTTTCCAAATTTTTATGAAGAGAAATCCCTGCTTCTAGCTAGTTATAGTAATAAATTCAACTGGTGATATTTTTGTAGAATATATTTCTGAAGCTATACACATTTTATTTGAAATTTATCTGGATTTCTCTTTCTATAAACAAGCTTGTTATTAAACTAAATATTTAATCTCCTTTTTTAAATACTTATAAGCAGTTTAAATTTGCATTTAGCAGAAGAGAAGTTATTAAGGAAAAAAAAAAATAAAGAACAGTTGGATTGCAAGGAAGTCTCTTTGGAATGTAAAACTGTGTAGAGAAAGTTAAAAGTGAGAGGTGTAATTATCATATGTACTCCAAGGATAATCTGAGGACAAAGATTTCAATTTTAGCCTGAATCAACAGCATAATTTTCCTGAAGAAAATCTCATATTCTTCCCCATTTCCTATTCTTTTATTCAGATTGTAGTGTGATCCTGGAGTACATTAGATGCCTTTCAGATAAACCAAAGCAGAACATATGCCGGAGGGATCCTTCAGGGCACTCCAACAAGTAATAGACCTTCAGATCCCCAAACCATATTAGCGTCAGTCTGAAGCTGTCTCAGTCCAATTTATAGGAGGGAGAGGAGGTTCTTTGGTGTGAGATTAATAAACAACAGTTCAAATGGTCCGACCAGTTTATTACAAATCTTAATCAGGGAGATGGGGAAGAGAAGGAGGGTGATAGAAAAGATAAGAAAGAAGCAAGAATTGCATAAAGTGGGGATAGTCACCACTAGGATCCAGCAGTGGTCCCATTGCATGCCGTCCCAATAGTCCGAGATAAAAGCGCAGGGGGGAGAACAGCAGCAGTGTGGCTGGCCTTGGGCGGCAAGCAGGTAGCAGGAAGAAGACACAGGGTAAGTGTCATGGAGTTAACTAGATCAATCTATGCCTGTGACAGAGGCCAGTAGGAGCCTGTCCCCCCACCCCCCTGGCCCCACAAAATGGGAAGGAAGGAAGGGAGGAAAAAAAAACAGCGGCAACAATCTATGGAGGTAAACTTATTTTACTAACTATGATATTGGAA
This sequence comes from Syrmaticus mikado, assembly GCA_003435085.1. Taxonomy (NCBI): domain Eukaryota; kingdom Metazoa; phylum Chordata; class Aves; order Galliformes; family Phasianidae; genus Syrmaticus; species Syrmaticus mikado. The sequence goes on from QGNR01000178.1 coordinate 131,000, forward strand.
TGCAATATAACACAATATAATACAATCTAATTGAAATTGAGGCTAATGAATCAAATAAGATAGGAGAGAGAGTGTTCCTGAGACTGAGTCAAACCTGAAAAGCTTGGAATGGCTAGGAAAGCAAGCTCCAGCACCCACTGCCAGGCAGTAAGAGACTGCCCCACCCGGAAGGGTCAGATCCCATGACTTCCGTAATGTATAGGGATAGGTACTTGGAATTGGAGCATTAACACTTTAATTCCAGTACATGATGTTTTGATGTGGAATACTGAAAACCACAAAACATAAAATCATGACAGTAAGTCTGGGAGGAAACAGCAGGACTCAGCTAGCAGGCCCAGGAGAGTCTGTCAGCATGCAGGCATGTAGTGAGGGATGTAATTGCAGACTTTCTTCAGCATGCAGGAATCACGTCGTGAGAAATCTGTTGTCAGAAAACCTTTCAGGAGAGAGCAGCAACAGCATGGCCAGCCCTAGGCAGCAAAAAGGTGGAGCAACAGAGTAGGTCCAGAGTAGGGAGAGGGGTAGGACGTGAGGCTTCTCATGTCAGAAAACTCTCTACTTCTTCATGAGGAATCTGTTGCCAGAAAACCTAATCTCATTTTTGTAGGTCTCCATTTTATCCTTCTTCTGCCAGAATGGCATTCCTGGACTCTTGGGTAAGAATCATGTGCAGTGCTCCTTGAGAGAGCTATCTGCCTCGAGATAAGCCCACACAAAAGACTGCTTCTCAGCCATTGATCTGCAGCTTATCGCTGGACTTTTATGCTCTTATACATATTAAACTTGAAATACGTCATGATGATTCTTTGTCTTATATAGCAGGCTGTCATGCTAGCATGCAAGTGTCTAATACAACAGCATAATATATGGTAATGTTTTAATGCTGTTCATTTTAAAGCTATCTAAAGAATGTATCAGAGGAATATCTGTGTAAAATTTCATGAAAAACTGTTTCAAATATAATTGGAGTGAAAGAAATCTAAGTACTATTTAGTATTTATTTATTGTTTTATCTTGTGTCTCAATACTTTTTTCTTTTAGTCACTCTAACATCTCCTTACAACTAATAATAAGAATCGAAGACAATCTATTACAAGAGTTATACCTTGATTTTCAAACAAAAATATTTAAAAAGCTCAAACTAATCATTTTTTCTACATTTCTCCGAAGATAAGGGCCTAAGAGCCTTTGCTGCTTAGTAATTTCTTTTTGTGTGTCGTGTTGCTTTTGTTCTTGTTCTTGTTTTGTCACATTTTGTTTTGAATTTAATTTGGATATTATCTTGTAGTATCCATTACCCTGCTAGAGGACAGGTATTATCCTGATTTTTCAGAAGGAGATACATGGGCATAGAAAAGTAAATCATTTTGACAAGTTTGTTCAGTGGATTTGACCAATGATTGTATTCTTACATAACCGTTCTCCTGATTTTTAGACCTAAACACCTTTCTTCGTTTCTTCTTCTCTGTTTAGCACCACTCAGGTTCAAAGTCCTAGGTCTCCATAAGCTCTTGTAATGAGTAAGCCTGTTTTAAAATTTGAAATTGCAGATTCTTTCTAGTTCTTTTTCCCGTGTCTTTTTACTTAAAGTATATTTGAACTGCTTTACTTTGAGAAGATAATTAAGTCTACAGCCTCATTTTTCTATCAGATAGTATATATGAAAATATTTCCAGAACCCAGACAACTTTATTGGACATTGTGATACCAGTTTTGCATGCACTGTCCTTAGAACTAATTGCATTGCAAAGCATATTCCAATGGTGCTTTATCTTGCAGATGCATCCCATTTAATTTTCTTCTTTGTAGATATCATATGAATGAGTCAATAGATCACAGAAATACATGAAGCCTGGTGCAAAATTCTTTCTATGAAATAATATAGGAGGAAGTCAAGTCATACTGTATCAACCACACCACTCAGCTTGGTGTCATCTGCAAACTTGCTGAAGGTGCACTCGATGCCATCATCTATGTCACTGATGAAGATGTTGAAGAGCACCAGTCCCAAGACTGACTCATGAGGAACAGTACTGATAACCAGCCTCCGCCATGGCATAAAACCATTATCCACAACTGTTCAGCTGTGTCTAGCCAATCAATTCTTAATCCACTGAACAGAGAGAAGGATGTGATGAGGAACCATGTCAAAGGCCTTGCAGATGTCCAGGAAGATGAAATCTATCACCCTTTCCCTATCCAGCAATGTTGTCACTCTATCATAGAAGACCACCAGATTGGTCAGGCAAGATCTGCCCTTGATGAAGCCATGCTGGCTGTCTTGGATCACCTGTCTCCTATGTGCCTTAACATAGCTTCTAGGAGGATCTGCTCCATGATCTTCCCAGGCACAGAGGTGCGGCTCACCAGCCTGTAGTTCCTCGCATCTTCCTTTCTTTCTTAAAAATGGGAGTAATGTTATCACCACTATTTAAAAAAAAACAAAGCACCATAGCATGTCATCATACAAGTCTCAATAAAAGAAGAATGTTAACCTAGTAAAAACCATGATACTATGTAGTAGTACTTTTATGAATTGTATAATGATACACAAAAATATTCATATGCACATGTATAAATATACATGTATTTGTACATATATATGTGTATGTATAAATGTTAATTCCACAATTTGAACAACAGAAATTACCAAAGATTCTTTCATTTACATTTATAATGTACTGAATTATGCACAAATAGTGTAGACGGGTCTTTGTTGTTGCATGCATAAAACCACTGAATTTGACTTTGCCGTCTATTATTATTTCTGTAACCTGAAGAGGGAGATTTTGTAAATAACACAATTTATAAATGCTCACTGTTTCAAAGAGTTTTGGTATATTCATGCAAATAAAAAACAAGCTCGTTCCATCACAGATATTTATTAGTTATTTCCACATGTGAACATAACTGGGAGGTGATGGCATGAGAATAAATCTCCATTAACAAATACAATTAAAATAAACTTTGAAGCTTGTTTCATTTCTAAATTGATGAGAAATGTGAACAATCATTTAAAACAAAGAAAAATATTTTCCTAACAATGATTTATTGTCCTCATCTCACAATTTCATGGTGATGCTGATATATTTACAGTGCACGTTAGAGTCCTAGTACATTGATTTAAGCAAACAAAGAAAAGAAAAGGATAAGAGAAAGAATAGAGTTGTCAGATTATTCTTTATTTGAAATATTTATATTGAACATTTATAGTGCACTATTAAGAATTTTCTTAGTAGTTTCAAAAAAAAAAAAAAAAAAAAAAAATTAAGGGGAACCAGAATGACTATGCTTCATTGTGAATGCATCCGCAGTAGATGGTGAGATCCAAAATGCTTGTGTATACATATATGTATTTATTAAGAACACTGAGCTGATCTTACTATCACTGGAAAATAACATTGCTATTTCTAGAGAGCTTTTCAGCAGTAACAAAGACAGCATTCAGCAAAATGTTTGCTGACTCCAATTTAAGATTTTCCACATGATTACATTTCTAAATGCTTCCAACCAATATGCAATAAAAACTATTATATTGTACATAATGTAAGTCTTTCTAACAGTGTTCAACACTAACCTAAGAAAACATCATTACTGTCAATGCTTAAAACAATTGAATTTAAACTTATAAGTCATGTCACGTTCATTGTAGAATCATAGAATCACAGAATCCTTTGGGTTGGAAGGCAATTTTAAATGTCATCTAGACACCTCCCTACAATGAACAGGGACATCCACAGCTAGATCAGGTTGCCCAGGGCCTTATCCAGTCTCACTTTGAAAGACTCCAGGGATGAGACATCAACCAGTACACTAGGTAATTCCAGTATACACTAGGTATTCCAGTGCCTCACCATCCTGACTGTAGAAGATTTTTTCCTTATACTAATCTAAATCTACCCCCCTGAACTTGAAGACACTTCCCTTTGTTCTATCATTATAGGCCCTGCTAAAAAGTCTGTTCCCATCACTCCTATATCTCCTTTTTAGATACTGAAATGCCACTATCAAGATACCTTATAACTTTCTCTTCTCCAGATCGAACAGCCCCAGCCCTTTCTGTTCTCAACAGAAAGGAGTTCCATCCCTTGGATCATTTTTGATGACCTCATCTGGATGTGCTCCAAGATGTCTATGATGCATATAGCTTTTTGTAAGCATAATAAATAAGCCTTGGCTTTAAAAATAATAATAATAATACTAATAAAGTGGATTTAAAACTGTTTTAGGATATATTTTTAAGGAAGTCCTAAGAACAGTCATAATAAGACCAAAATCTTTCAGTATAGACATACTGTCATGCTGGATGCAGAAAAGCCTTAGTATAAATTTGACTGTGGCAACAAAACTATGTAACACAGTAAAAGACAACATTTTCATGACAGTAGTTACGATTTCTTAACACAGTGTCATATTTACTGAAATAACCAGTGTCTATTTCCAAGTCTGCCTGAAGAGTAAATCACCCTGAGAGTCTTTACTCATCAGCCTTAAGCTGTATAGATCTGCATCTATTATTTTACTTTGAATGTTACATTTACTACACCTACTATCGGTTCCTTATTGAAGAATCCAATAAAACCATTATTTATTACTGGGGTACTTGCTGAATGAGACCAAGCAGTAGAAGTATGTAGAATGAGGAGGTGGGTGGTGGATTTCAGTAGTGGTGGCAATGACAGTAGGTCACCTCCACTAGTGTAGATTTTTACAAGCATTCCATGCAAGACCTTGTTCATTTGTGGTGAAAATGCATTTCTAATGCTGGTGACTATGTTGAAAAATAGTGTTTTATAACTGAGAATTTTCTCTATCATATAATGTTACTGTGCTCGTTGTAGACGTTCTAGCTTTCATGGAAACAAATTGGAGACATTACTTTTGGAGCAACCTACATACTTTTTTTCTGTATGGATTGTATTTTGAACACATACAAATAATCTTCTGGGTTTATATATTCTGGAATTCACTTAAAATTTGTAATTGGTTGGTAGATGCTAATGGCTTGTCAAATTATGTCAGTACATGTCATTGCAATCATGTACAACTTCTGCTATTTCTATCACATGTAAACTCTACCCAGCTAAGTTCTGTGGTGCAAGCACATATAGTCTAATGTAATATTTATAAGCCCCCCCCCCCCCC
>QGNR01000178.1:136259-147735 GCA_003435085.1 Syrmaticus mikado
AAACCCCCCCCCCCCCCAAAAAAAAAAAAAAAAGAATTTAGATTAGATTTTTAAAAAATCTTCACTATGTGAGTGGTGAGGCACTAGAACAGGCTGTCCCAAAAAGTTGTGAAGGTCTTATTTCTGGAAATGTTTAAGACCAGGATTCATGGGGTTTATCCACTAAATATCAGTCTGAACTAGTGGAAGGTATCCATGCCTATGGCAGGGACAAGGAACTATATGATCATTAAGGCTTCTTCCAACTCATACCATTCTGTCATTCTATGATGCTACAGCTGTTATTGACTCTCTGGCTGCAGGATGGGCTCAGTTAGTGCACAGCTATCCATATGTGAACTTGCAGTGATATTTACAGTCATCTCACATTTAACATTGTTCTCATTGTTTTGTCTGTTTATCATTTTCTTGTGTGACAAACCTGCAAAAACTTTCTACTTGAAAATTTTTTTCTTTCAGTGGGATAAGTTGCCTCTAGGCTTCACCGCGGTACAAATAATACTAAAACAAAAGAACAACAAAATAAAATAAAATAAAATAAAATTGTGGAGTCCTATGCAGCAATCTGTAAGTTTTTGTGGGAAATGAAAAGTTAATGCTTTCTCTCTCTCTCTCTCTCTTTTATTTATTTATTTATTTATTTATTTATTTATTTATTTTCTAATCAGTAAGGAGTTAATGTAAATCTTCCCTTTCCTTATTAAAGTGATCTTTTGATCTTAGTNTCAGTGGGATAAGTTGCCTCTAGGCTTCACCGCGGTACAAATAATACTAAAACAAAAGAACAACAAAATAAAATAAAATAAAATAAAATTGTGGAGTCCTATGCAGCAATCTGTAAGTTTTTGTGGGAAATGAAAAGTTAATGCTTTCTCTCTCTCTCTCTCTCTCTTTTATTTATTTATTTATTTATTTATTTATTTATTTATTTATTTTCTAATCAGTAAGGAGTTAATGTAAATCTTCCCTTTCCTTATTAAAGTGATCTTTTGATCTTAGTCACTTCAAATACTTGAAGACAATGAAGAGGTAATTGTCATGTGAACAGTTCTTTTGAAGATAGATTTGTATGTAATTACTGTTACTTTACCACAGAAAAAGGATAGAGGCTGGAATGAATCACCAGTTTTGGTGATAACTAAAATTTGGTGTTGCATAGGCAGAATATTTATGTGTTCTGTAATTTAAGTAGAGGAACATATTATTTCATTTGAAGCTTTTGATTCTAGTCACACAAGCAGTCAGTAAAAATGTCCTCTGTTTTCTACCCAGTAAGGTTGTTAGGAAGGACAGACTTGCGACTCCTCTTTTATCTGCCTTCCCTACTGCTACATTAGTGTGTGTGGGTGAGTGCACTGCTGTCTGAGTGCAAAACTCTTACACTGATCTTTCTTTTTTTACAGTTTTGAATTTCATTAATTGCTATATTTCAGAGCCTTATCTATATTACATCCCTGCTCTGTTTTCAGCTAAGACAGACTTATTATATAATTAATAGAGAAAAGATCAAAACAAAGTAATGCATTACGAAACATTTCAAACTATTTTAATACTTCATTAGACATTTAATTGAACTTTCAGTGTGTTTCAGAGTTATTATGCGTCAGACTGGCAAATACTGTGTATCCCCAAAGGCATTTAATCAACGTGACTAGAAATAAAAGAGTGTGTGTAAAGGGAAGAGGGTTGAAAACTTAAAGAAGTGTACAAAAAAAAANAAAAAAAAAAAAAAAAAAAAAAAAAAAAAAAAAAAAAAAAAAAAAAAGGAAGAAAGGATCATGAAAGAGATCAAAATACTTTTGACCACAGGAATGGTGTGGTCAAAATGTCAAAATGTGGCACGTAACATATAAGAAAAACTATAAATGACATTTTCTGACATTCTGACAATTTATAATAAAACTCAGCAAAATAACGTGTAGTCGCATAAGTTATTTTGCTTATATCAGTGTATGTCTGAAACGGCAATCCAAAATGTTTTCGTTAAAAAATATTGTTTTATTACAAATACTATGCAATGTATTTAGATCATCATTTTTATTTAGTGACTTAAATAGTTTAAAATTTCTTGTTTCTTTATCCTTGTTGAAGTAATAATCAGAACTCAGAGAGAATGTGAACTTAACGAAAAATGCAAATTATTATTATTTTTTTTTAAGTTCATTTTGTTGATATAAATTGCCACAGTTCTAATAAGTGGATTTATTTCTACTGAATGAACTATATATAGATAAAATCTCTGAAGAGAAGTAGTTAGCAAGGTGTTAAGTTTAAGGAAATATTGTCTTCACTCCATATCTATCAAAATAAGAAGATGCTTCAGACGAAAACATTATCTTTAGGTTATAAACCTTGGAATGACTCCGATTTTACAACTTCATTTTCTAACTCTGAAGAAAATACTGATATAAGATTTTGCTTTGATTTACCTTGTATATGTTATTCTTTAATATTTTTAATACTTTTTTTTTTTCTTTTTTCTTTTCTTTTTTTTTTCCACAGAAACATGGGATCATAGAACAGATGAGTTTGGAAGGGGCCTCTTCATCTTGTCTAGTCCAAACTGCTTCTAAAGCAGCTTGTCAAAAGTCATATGCCCAGGTTTTGAATGTCTCCATGGGTGGAGAGTCCAGATGAGCTCTGGGAAACCTGTTCCAGTATCTAGTTATGCTCACAGTAAAATAGTTATTACTTCTGTTTCAGCGGAATTTGCTGAGTGTCAGTTTGACCTCATTGCTTCTTGTCCTGTCACTGGGAACCAATGAAAAAGTCTAGCTACATCTTTTTTGCTCCCTCCAATCAGACACTTACATACAGTGATAAGATCCTTCTCAAGATTTCTTTTCTTTAGGCTAAATAATCCCAATGCTCTTGGCATCTCACCTTACAAAGGATGCTCCAGTCCCATCATCCTCTTCATGACTCTTTTCTGTACTTACTCCAGTATGTCTATGAATTGTTAGTTGTAGAGTTCTATTATGTACACCAGTACCACATTAAAAAAAACAATAGGTTCAAAAAGAGATTAGAAAAATTCACAGACAATCTGGCTTTCCAAACCCAAGAAGACTAAGCAGGACATGGTCTCTTACATCTTCATTTAATCATAATAACTGTGAGGGTCTATAAAGACCTCATGGTGCTACTGCTGGAGAGAAAAAAATAGGCTAAATGGGCCATTGACATGATTGCTGAGCAGCCCTAGCTCCCTACACTCCAGGAAGGTAGATACCTACCATCTCTAGATTGCATCTGCTGCTCGAGGAACAAGAATCATCTAAGCTTTTCTTTCTTGTCCCAGGGTGATTCAAGCCTTCAGCTGTACTCAAGATACTGCTAATGCAAATCTAACAGTACTAATTTAAGTAGAAAAAAATATATGATGGTTTTGTCTAAGCTTTACTATAACAACTTATTACCAGAATGATTTGGCCAAGAAATAAGCCAACCTCTTCTTCCTGTTGAAGCCAAGGATAAGGGAAAGTATTTGCACAGTGTAGCAACTACAGGACAAGGAAAAAAATCAAAGGAAGTTAGTTTGACTCCATCTTTTATTTCATTTAGCTTAATATTAAAATTTCCACTTACCATATAGGAATTTTGTTTGTTTGTTTACTTGTTTGTTTTCTAAGAGTAGAGTTACTTGTCTCTTTACTTTGATTATAGTCAAGGCAATGTATTCAATTTAGTTTGGAAACATGGTTAAACACTGACTTAAGTTTTGAAAATTATACAGCTGAAGTATATAATATATTTTGCAGTAATATGTAGAAAATTTACTTTGAAAGCCTCAGAAAGACAAGAACAATGAAATTCATACATTTGGTCTCCAAGATGCACATCACTGATGTAAATTATTCAAGTGATTACAAACTTTAAGTTTCCTTTGAATTTATTTTTAAGTCTTAGAATTACAATTTAACCATATGAAAATATTCACTGAGATTCTAAGTAATCTCAAAGATGTCATTCTGTATGCACTGTATCCAATTCTATAAGAAAAGTCCTTGCCTTGCCTTGCCTTGCCTTGCCTTGCCTTCCCTTTTCTCTTCTCTTCTCTTCTCTTCTCTTCTCTTCTCTTCTCTTCTCTTCTCTTCTCTTCTCTTCTCTTCTCTTCTCTTCTCTTCTCTTCTCTTCTCTTCTCTTCTCTTCTCTTCTCTTNTTTTTTTTTTTTTTTTTTTCTGGTATCAGAAGATACGCCAGTTTATTAAACAATTTGACTTCATACAGTCTTCAATATTTGAGTAGCTGTTAGCTCAATGTATAACATTTCTGTTCAAGAAGAGAAATATGTTAGAATTACTCAGTATCAAACAAAATCTATTCCAGGCTATTCTGAAGGCTTTGTGTTTTTTTGTTTGTTTGTTTTGTTTTGTTTGTTTGTTTTTTGTTTTTTATTTTAAAGGCACATCAACTGAGTGGAAAGCATTTTAGAGTGCTAATTCATATTATTGAATAGTATAAGTATCTTAAAGAACAATAGTGGGAGTATTATCAAAAGAAAATACTATTAGGGCAAATATTTGAAATACTCCCATGTTTAATAAATAACAGTGAAAGTCACATAGAGTACAGACCAGTAATTGCAATTAATTTCAATAACATCAGCACAGATGAAATTTGCTGTTAATTTGAGGTAATTAACTCTTCTACAATGCAGACACTCAACATGTTGAATTTTGCATAACACTGAAATAAGTCATAACCTTCCTTTTAATGAAGTGGCACACTAATGGATTAAATGAAGATACTAATTGAGTACTTGACAGAAGAAATTAGATTATTTTTGTAAATTAACTAATTCTAAATTTATCAATATAAATCTGTTTATATTATATCTGCATAATATATATATTTATATATATATATATATCCGTATAAATTTATCAAAGGAAAATCTGTGGTTTCTGCAAGTAAACTTCTATCACAATAATAACTGCCATCAAATAAGGATTTTTCATTATCTACAATGCAAATATTATTAAAATAATAATAATAAAAATGATTCCCAGACAGGTTGTACTCTTCTGTCTGTTTTTGTTTGTTTGTTTGTTTGTTTGTTTGTTTTTGACAAGGTTTTCTGTTAATTAAAATTGAGTTTACAGTTTTCTATTTAGTATTTTCTAAACAGCTAAAACTTATCAGGGAATAATCAGTTCCCTAATAGTGACTGGCTCTAAAGGTAAGGAATTAACACTATGTTACATAACCTTATCCTGTAAGAACTCTACATTAGCAAACTTCTGAAGTAAACTGGATGAGCTCATGTTTAGACATCTAACTTTTGTTTCCTTGAATGTACCTAGCTTTTATTTAATGCAGGGTGCCTTTGACCTTTCGTTTCCTAGATTGTAAGTTCTTGTGCACAGTGTTACAAGTGACAGAAATGCTCAGAAGTAGGCATTAGAACTCTGCCTGGGACATCCCACAGCCTAAGCAGCCCTTGGAGTCACATGGGGATGCCAGAGTCCATGGAACTTATTCCACCGATCCAAACCTTAATTATGCTCTCAGTGTTAATGCTACCAATATTTTCATTTCTAAAAGAACTTTCATCCTGGTCTGAAAATATCAACTGAAATTCATTTGATTTTAGGCAGACATCAGACACTATAAATTGGAACTTGTGTAGATAAAGAGTTTGTAATGCTATATGAATGAAAACAAGGTGCTATACTAAGTGTGAAAGAATCTTAAATGATGATTAAAAGGAGATCATTCTTGCTAGTATTAGATTCATCATTTTTGCATTTTTTTTTTCTCTTTCAAGCATGCTAATGCAAAAACAAACAAAAACAAAACAAAACTTATCAGCTGGTAGTTGCATTTCAATTAATTTGTTTGAGCATACACAAGTATTTTGTTTTCTTTCCAAAAGCTGCTCATTTTCCACTAGAATATATGCCTACTTCAGTTTTCTGACATATAAAAATATCATTCAACACTAAAAAGTCTTCAGTGTTACTAGAAGCCAGGCACTCAGTATCATCAAAACTGTGCTCTACTAATACTCATAATTTATTCAAAACTCTAGTCTCAGAGGTAATTAAATGCATTTTTGTGATGTTTCTTGTACCTAGATTTCAAAATCTTTAAACTGTAGTCTGAGCTAGAGAAAAATTACCTAAAAATACATTGGCGTGCAAGTTGCAGTAATTTAATAACAGTAGCAAGTAACAAATATGATTGAATTTCTTAGTTGTTGTAGTAGGGTAAAAAAATCATAGCAGACAGACACTCCTTTCCCAGAGAATGATTTCAATTTAACTTCCTGGCAGGTTCTAAATTATTTTTGCCAATTGTGACTGAAATTATGGAGATAGATGATCACTGATCTTGACCTTTCAATACTGTGAGGCCACTGAGTGAAGAAGTGGTACATAGCTTGTAAGATTTTCTGCTTTGTTTCAGTTTACAGGTTTCATTTCTCAAAGAGCAGAATGGATGTAAATGTTCCTGATATCTTTGGAGTATGTGGGGTTAGCACACCAGAGACTTTGCTATTTTTCTTTATTTTATCATGCCCTTAGGAGTAAGACAGTGTCTTTTTCTGAAGACATGGTTAGAAGAAACATCCATCCTTTTCCTAGATCTACTTGCCACTTCCCTTCTTTTCCTGTTTTTGTTTGTTTGTTTAATATTTTATATAAACTATGAATTATATTACATGCAGCAGATAGGGTGCAAATAATGTCATTTGTATTGTTTCTTCTTGCTCTCTGAGCCTGGCTAAAATTTTAAATGTTCCTGTCAAGTTCTCTTTAATTCAGTGTTTCATCTGGTTGTGGTTCCACACTAGTAGATAGCTCAGCTCTACTACATCACTCTCACACTCCTCAAGGCAGAGAGAAAAAGATACAGTGAAAAGAAAAGGCACATGGATTGAGACAAAGACATAGAAATCAGTTACCAATTACTGTCACAGGCAAAACAGGCTTGAAGTAAAGAGGTTAATATAATTTACTGTCTATTTTTAACAGACGAGCAGTGAGACACTAAAAAGTAGACTAAAAACACCTTCTACCCCATCTACCATTGATCTTCCCAACCACTGCAAGGGAATCATAGAATCACAGGCTCAAAAGGGTTGGGAAGGACCTCCGGAGATCATCTAGTCCACCCCCCTCTGCTAAAGAAGGTTTCCTACAATATGTTGCATAGGAACATCCAGGTGGTTTTTATTATCTCCAGAGAAAAAGACTCTATGATGTCTCTGGATAGCTTGTTCCGGTGCTCTATAATAGTGTTCAGAGAAAAGAAGTTTTCTCATGTTCATATAGAACTTCTAGAGTTTCAGTTTGTGCCTGTTGTCTCTTGTCCTGTTGCTGGGCACCAGTAAAAGGAGTCTGGTCTCATCAATTTGACACTCACCCTTTAGAACTGTTGATAAGATCCCCTATCTTTCTTCTCTTCTTCAGGCTGAACAGTTCCAGATCCCTCAGTATATTTTTTAATAGAGAAATGGGGAATTAGTGTTGTGGTCTGTTCTTCAATAAATTTTCCCATATGTTTTTGTCATGGTTTTGTGATTTTGGGTTTTTGGTATTTTACATCATAACATCATGTAGTGCACTGGGAGTTAAAGTGTTAATGCTCTAATTCCGGGTACCTGTCCCTGTACGTCGCAGAAGTCATGGGATCCGGACCCTTACTGCCTTGCAGAGGATGTTGGAGGGTGCTTTCCTAGCCGTACCAAGCTTTTCAGGTTTGACTCAGTCTCAGGAACTCTCTCTCTCCCCTATTTTATTTGATTTATTATAGAATCACAGAATCAGAGAATGGCCAGGGTGGGAAGGGACCTCAAGGGTCATGAGTCTCCAACCCCCCTGCCACATGCAGGGCCACCAACCTCAACTTTTAATACTAGACCAGGATGCCCAGGGCCCCATCCAATCTGGCCTTGAACACTTCCAGGGATGGGGCATCCACAACCTGTCTGGGCAGCCTGGTCCAGCACCCCACCACTCTCTCTGGAAAGAACTTCCTCCTGACATCCAACCTAAATCTTCCCTCCCTCAACTTAAAAACATTTCCTCCTGTCCTGCTGTGTTATCTACACTTTCAAACAGTTGATTCTCCTCCTGTTTGTAGGCTACCTTTAAGTACTGAAAGGCTGCAATGAGGTCATATTAAGCTTTTCATCTGCCAAGACTCCCAGGTCATTCTCTGCATGGCTGCTCTCAAGGACCACTCCTTCCAGTCTGTATGGATGCCTGGGATTCCTCCAGCCCAAGTGAAAAACCCTGCACTTTGCCGTGTTGCACTTCATCAGGTTCACCCAGGCCCACCTTTCTAGCCTGTTGAGGTCCTTCTGAATGGCATCCCTTCCTTCCACTGTGTCAACCTCACCACTCGGCTTGGTGTTGTCAGCAAACTTGCTGAGGGTGCACTCAATTCCATGTTAAAGAGCACTGGTCTCAAGACAGACCCCTGGGGGATGCCACTCATTACTGGCCTCCACCTGAACATAGAGCCATTGATGACCACCCTCTGTCTGTGGCCTTTCAACCAGTTTCTTATCCACCGATTGGTCTGCGCATCAAATCCACATCCCCATTCCCCAGGTAGAGGTTTAGGGATGCAGGGTTCAGGGATGTGAGAAATACTGGAATTCTGGCCACCAGTGAAGACTGAGGCAAAGAACTCATTCAGTACCTCAGCCTTCTCTTCATCCGTTGAAGCAAGTTCTCCTTTTACATTTACCAAAGGAAGTACACTTACTTTGGCCTGTCTCTTCTGGACAATGTACCTGTAGAAAGTCTTCCTATTGTTTCTCATGTCCTTCACCAAGTTCAGTTCCGCCTGTGCCTTGGCTTTCCTGATCCCACATCTGCAAGTCCGGACGGCATCCCTCTATTCTTCTCAAGTGACATGCCCTTGTTTCCAGAGCTTGTACGCACCTTTCTTCGCCCTCAGCATGCCCAGCAGGTCCTTACTGAGCCACGCCGGCTTCATACCTCCTCTGCCTGCTTTCTTATTCAGAGGGACAAAGAGCTCTTTTGATTTCAGGAAGGCATCCTTGAAGAGTAGCCAGCTCTCCTCAACATCTTTGTTTTTGAAGACAGCATCCCAGGGGATCTCAGCCAACAGTCCATTGAACAGCTTAAAGTTCACTCTTCCAAAGTTCTGGGTTCTGATGCCACTCTTTGCCAGGCCCATATCCCTTGAGATCATGAACTCGACCAGGGCGTGGTCACTGCAGTCCAGGCTGCCTCCAAGCGTAACTCCTTTAATGATTTCCTACAGATTGATGAGCAGCAGGTCCAGCAACGCCTCACCTCTGGTTGGTCTGTCCAATACCAGGACAGTCCAATATCATAGTTAGTAAAATAAGTTTTCCTCCACAGATAATTGCAGCTGTCTATTTTGTTTTTTTTTTCCTTCCTTGAACCCAGCTCCCATCTCCCTATCCCTTTTCCCTTTCCCTTTGCATTTTGTGGGGCCAGGGGCCTACTGCCCCCCTGTCACAGGCATAGATTGATCTAGTTAACTCCATGACACTTCCATACAATGGGCCTACTCTTCAGGATCAGATTCTTCCAGCATGGATCCCCACCATGGCTCTCCCAGACCTCCTGGGCAATGCAAGGTTCTCTCCGAGGACTCCTGGGGCCTGCTCCTGAAGGGGATCTCCATGGGCTACAACCTCCTTCAGGCCATATCTGCTGCTGCATGGTGGTCTCTTACATTGGCTACATGTGAAGATCTGCCATGGACATCATACATAGGTTGGGCAAATTCTTTAATATTCCCAATTTGTCTAAATTGTGTTTCAGAAGTGAGAGAGTGACTTAATCCGTTGATAACTGGAAGTTTCATAAGGAATATCCCAGGAGATATATCAAGTTCGTGTTTATAAATCCTGGTCTCTTTATTCAAAATATTTAATTTCAGTAAAAAAGACAATAGAACAAGTCTACTTAAGTATTACTGTGCAACACTTTAATGTCATAGTAAACTAGCTCACTGTATTAAAATATAGCATTTATTTTGCTAAATAATTACTTAAAAATATAGGACAATTTCACTATTTATTTAGTTATTTGTTTATTTATTTATTTGGGTGTCACAGCAGATCCTCAAATTTTAAAATGAAGTGTATGATCTAAGATTGCTGAAGAGATGTTTACTTATTCTAAGAAAGCAATACTTTAGGAATACATGTAAATATTATATTGGCCTAGTTTGTTTGCAAAATATCATTATTGTCCTTCAAATTTGTATTTTCATCTTCATAAATCAAACATATGAAAAAAAATCCTGAAATTAAATTCTGAATGCTAGTCAACCAGAATTATTAGCTTGTGCCTTTTCATGCTCATTATGATAAGGGAAACAAGTTTTAGCTACACTCCTTCATGTAGCACCATGCTTAGATAACTTAATTTGGCATAATGCTACTGACAGTGCTGACTGATCATCTCCTGCACTCTTTCATAGATAAAACAGTGTATACCCTAATCTATACAGTGAAATGAAGTCTGATAATGAGTGATTTTCATACATGTCATATGTACTTTGAAAACGTACCTTTCAGTATATATTTTAAGTAAAAATTTCTTGATTGTACCATACTGCTCAGGAATTATATCTCTAAAGCAAAAAATATACATGATGGATACAAATCATCCTTCCATAGACTACACATTTTATATGCATTTTATATGAGTACACATATGCATGTAAAATATTATATTTATACATGTAATTTTTTTTTTCTTTATATTTCTTTTTTTCCCTTTTCCAGTTGGCAGTACAAGTCACAGCAACTAGTTTCTTTCCCAATTATTATAGAAAATATTCCAGTGAGCACAGCACTAGATTTATTTTCAAAATATCCTCATCATACTACCCAGGTTCCAGGTCTCTCTGATGAGACTAACTGTAGTCTTAGAGCATGGCAGGAATGCACAGCACCATGCAGCTCTGCTTCTTGGGCTAACCAGACTAGGAAATAAGCTAATGCACACTATATTCTTCATCTGTTTCTGCTTCTGGGAGTCCTTCTAAAGAAAGCCTGGGCATGTGTGTGTGTACTGCATACTCATATTTCATCCTCATTGACAGTCATTATTTTGATAATATATGTACCTCCAGAGACAAAAGGTGTGATGCACTGCTACGTGTGCTTTTCTCAAATATCAGAACCACTGAGGATTTATTGTTCTGGATTTGATTCATCTGTGGAAAATAAACCACTCAAAGGCTTAAGATTCATGAAAGAAAACAACATGATGATATTGGATTGTCAAGGATTATAAAAGGACAAGTTAGATTGACTGATCTGACTGAAATCCTCTAAGATTTAAAGAGGGAAAAATAAGGGTTTTTTACATCACACCTCAAAAATTTTAGGTAATTTGATCACTGGGCTTGAATCTTGAATGTCTTTTCAATCCTAAATAATTTTTGATGAAAATGAATTTCAACCAATGAAGGGAAGGGAAGGGAAGGGAAGGGAAGGGAAGGGAAGGGG
>QGNR01000178.1:147937-175609 GCA_003435085.1 Syrmaticus mikado
GGGAAGGGAAGGGAAGGGAAGGGAAGGGAAGGGAAGGGAAGGGAAGGGAAAGGAAAGGGAAGGGAAGGGGAAAAGGAAGGGAAGAGAAGGGAAGGGATGGGGAAAGGGAAGGGATGGGGAAAGGGAAGGGATGGGGAAAAGGAAGGGATGGGGAAAGGGAAGGTGGAAGAGAGAGGTGCTAGAACAGGCTGCCCAGAGAAACTGTGGGCGCCCAATCCTTGCAGTGTTCAAAGTCAGACTGGATGGGGCAACCTGATCTAATGTCTGATTTAGTGACTGGAAACCCAGTCTGTGTCAGAGGGTTGGAACTATATGATCTTTGAGGTGCCTTCCAACCAATGCCATTTGATGATTCTATGTCTAAATAAATTATATGTATTTTCTCTTGCTTTTTAAATGTCAAATGTTAAATGTTATGTCAAAACCATTTGCTCTTTTGGTGGTAACACTACTTATACACTTACATAAAATACTTATTAATTATATTTGACAATACAATCACCGTGTGGTAACATATTTATATATTGTTATTCATGACACTGTTTTAGTTCATTTACATTTGGATTTAAGGAAAATTCATAGTTACTACATTCTGATTATTGCTGATACAATGTATGGGTATCTCCAGGATCTACTCCAGTTGTACTGAGCAGACTCTTGCTCTGGTAAAGATGGGATATTGAAATCCTGACACTGGTACTCATTTCGTTTTATATAAGGCATGCAATATATATCCAGTTCTATTGTAATATTTTTATTGTGATACAGGGGAAATCTTATCATCATTAGTTGAAACATTGCTTCTCTCCTGTACAATATGTTATCTTCTTCTGTAGTAGAAGCTCTGTAGTTGAATACTGTAAAATTTCCAAAGATCATAGATCATGAAATAATTCAAGTTCAAAAGGAATCATAAGCTCTTCTAATCCAATCTTTTGCCCCAGATAGAGCTAATTTCATGATTAAACAAGGGTGCACACTTTTTTTTTTCTATATGACATTAGTACATCTCCAAGAATATTAGTTAGATAACCATTCTGAACATCCTTTTCCAGTGGACAGTCACACAAAAACAGGTTATTTTATCTGTTTTTGTTTTGTTTTGTTTTCTTTCTTTTTCCATTTATTTAGAATATCTCCTGCTGAAACTCAAATGTTTTTCGTCCTTTTGTTGTGCATCTCTGAGTAGATGCACATCTCTCTTCTGGTTCAATTTGCTGGATAATCTTCCAGTTTTATAGCTGAAGACAACATTTAGGTGTTCCCTTAACCTTCTCTCTACAGAGCAGAAAAATTGATTTTCAGTGTTTTTTTCTTCACTGGCATGTGCTCAAGACCACTAACCATGGTTCTCTGCTAACTAGTCACTAGAAGAGAGTTCCTAAGCATCCACATTCTCTTTTTTTTCCCCTCATTTGTAAAATAGCTTGAGTTATGAGGAGGTTAGATCATCAAATGTTGTGTATTCTGCACTGGATAAGCGAGCTGCAGCTTAATCTTATGTTTTTTCAGTAGTACCCTGAGAAGTACACAATATGGTTAGATAAATCCAATGTGCAAAACGAATGCAACTTCTATCACCTCACTGTTAAACTTTAAAAACTGTGTTTGTCATCTCTGTAAGATATATTTCTACGTGAAAATAGGCAACATTCACCTAGTTTAGCAACAAAGTCTAAGGTTTTGTTTGCTTGTTTGTTTGTTTATTATTCCTTTGTTTGTTTTGAATTGTTTTCTTGTGGATGTAGGTAAAAAGATTTTTATGGTAAAAGACATTGATTTTTTAAAACAAAACCTAATATGGCCTCTTCCCCCTTCCTCCCCCCCCTCCCTACTGGATAGCATATATTTTATCTAGGAGAAAGTGGAGAAAAATAGGAGTGGGGAAGAGAGAGGTGATGTGGGGGAGCAGAAGTAGAAAAATAAGCTAGTATACTTTTAAATTCTTCAGAGACTCAAACTTAGAATCTTGCAAAGAAGAATTTAAATAAGAAGAAACATTGTACAATGGTTGCTCCAAAAGTAGTACAAATCTATTACACTGGCCCACAGTTTCAGTGGTGGTTGTTTGTGATATGAGGTTGAACTTTCCCATCAGTATTCCATTACATATTGTTGTCATGCAGTATATGGCAGCAGACGAACAGTCTTGGCAAAACAGCATCTGACATGGAAACACATATGTAGCAAAGATATGGAATTGAAACCATCTAGGCAGAAATAATTGCAGTCATTGTCATTCATCAACTCTTGTTGAATTTTTAAACAGTGGATGTTAACACAGAGAGGTGATGACTGGTACTTTTCAGCAGCAGTGATGCTGATGTGAAAAACAAAGTCAAATTCCAGATGGCCATACAGATTTTCACAAGAGTGGCATGCAAGGTCTTGTTCATGTCTAGTGAAAATGCATGTGCTGAGAAATAATATTTTGTAGCTAAGAATTTGCTCTGCCAAATGTTATTGTGCTCTTGGTACCTGCTGTAGTTTCCATACAAATAAATGAGAAGCGTTATTTTTGGAGTGACCAACATATTTAATTTGCAGTGAAATAAATTGGTGCCGAAAACATTTGAAAATTGAACTAATTTGGTAGTTATTTTTGTTGCTGTTCATAGAGAAAATAATGCACTAATAGAAGTTTAATATCAGCAAAGAAATAGTTTCTGTTTCAGATATTTTGTAACACAGTATGTCGGATGTTATTTCTTTTCTGAATTATGTTGTTTTGCATATTTAGTGCATACATAGACAGAGGTGAAAAGAAAAATAAAAGAATGAATTAACTGGTATTATGAAGTGTTCTATTAGTTTAATAAAATTTAATATCTATGACTGATAAATCATATTCACTCATTATATTATTAGGTAGAATGTTGAGGACTCTTGTAGATAAATTCATGATATTTTGAATGAGATGTTCAATCAAGTCTAGAGGAGAGTCACAGTGACTATCAGAGGGCTGGAGTGCTTCTCTTAAGTATAAATTTTGAAAGAGCTAAATATATTTCTTTTTCCCAAGTGGAAGAAAGAGGCAGCACTAGTATCGTGTTAGAAGATTTCTATAAAATAGATAAGCAAAACTGACCTCTAACTGTGTGCATGTCTACAAAAGCCTAAGAGGGCTAGATCAGATTTAGATATTTAGAATGCAATTGTATTGTAATGGTTTGCAAATCCACTACATCTTCTTAACTATAATTGTATTACTTTCATTATACTTGTCAATTTTATAATAAAAGTAATAAACATCAAAAAGATGAAATATAACTTCTGTTTTTCTGTTCTCTTAAAGTAAAAGACAATTATTACATTCATTTGATGAATTTGCCTACAATTTGTTCACCACCAATAAATGTGTAAAGCCTTTATAATCCTATTTGATAAGAGTATTACATTCTATCGTACAAAATTTTCAAATTATTTCTCTGTCAATTAGCATGCAAATCACCAGTGAATGGTATTCAGTGATTCAATGTATGTTTAACTGATTATTATTGTTTTTTGTTCTGTATTTGTTTTTGATATTTGGTTTGGTTAATTTATTGTCTGGTTGTTTATTTCCCCACTGGGGAGTCTCTGCTTTTCTTTTCAGAAGTAAATCCTTTCAGCTGTGAATTTGCTATAGTACTATATTTTTATGAGTTTTCCATCTCATTGGAGATGATTAGGCTCTTGAGAGATGTTAATATCTCACAAATATTATAGACAATGTATTTTCAAACTTGTTTGTAGCTTTTGTATTCCCAAACTAACAGTTGTACATTGAGATCAACAAGGAATATAAAAAGCAGAAGAACATTTGAAAACATGGTCTTGATCAACAAAGTCTTTCTAAATATCATGTGAATATAATAACAAAGAGCGAAACTACTTTCATTCTCTTCAGTTAAAGTAAATCTCTGAAAAAACACTTATTGATGGATAACAGAACATGAAATTAAAATTAACTTTAAAAAAAATCTGTTTTAATAAAAATTGTACAGGGGGTAGAGCAATCTGTTCTTGGGATCCTGTTTTAGTAGTGGAATTGGACTAGAGGTCCTCCAGAGCTCCTTCCATCCCCTATAATTCTGTGATTCTCTAACATGCTATCATAGAAATATAGTTCTCAAAATAGTGAACATTACTCTTACATTTATAAATTTATAATTATAATTAACGTATTGAAGGAAATTGACTTGGTTCAAATTATCAACATTTTGGGAAAAAAAAAAAAAAAAGAAGAACAGGAGATTACATAAACAATATAAATTCTGCAGTGGGAACATTTCAACATGTTGGATGTTGATGGCCTCTGGAGACAGGAATTTCAGCTTAAAAGGTGATCACATTTATGAGCTCACCAAGTCAGAGCACAATACTCATTATAGCTGTTAGAGATGCTTTTCCCAAAGCAATACGTTAAAATGCTGATGGTGTTGCTGTATGCTGAAAAATGTGCGTTATGTTTGTGTTACTGTGCCCTCAGGTAATGTGAAAGGAGATATAAACCCATCTGCACAACCAAAAGCTGGCCTCCAGCACTAGCTGTTAAAACTGTGACCTCTGTATAGATTGCAATCCCAATGGCAAAATAGTGAGTAAAATCAAGAGAAGGAAGTTAAGATAATGTTATAAATTCTTTCAAAATATTCTGTTTAAATATATAAACAGACCATATTGTGGAAAAGAAATTAGCTAGCTAAGACTTGAATGAATGAAATATCTTTTAAAATGACTGCTGTAGTGAAAGTATCCGTAATTATTACTCATTAGGAAAGTCAGCACAAAAGGAAAAGATAAGTTGAAGTTGTCAAAAATACAGTTTCATCACAATATACAAGAAAATAAGTAGGCTGGAAAAAAAAAAAAAAAAAAAAAGAGGAAAAGAGGGAGAGGAATTACAGATAGTAGTAAAGAATTCATGTCCCTCGACAGTGCGCTTCAGCCAAGGGAAGACTTCAAGGTAAAAAAAGTATCTAACAAATATATTCAACCAGTTTATTATAAATCCTAATCAGGGAGACGGGGAAGGGAAGGAGGGCGATGGAAAAGATAGGAAAGAAGCAAGAATCGCGTAAAGCGGGGATGGTCACCACCAGGATCCAGCAGCCGTCTCGTTGCACGCCGCTTCGAAGGTCCGAGGCAGAAGCAGCGGGGAGGGGGNGCAGCAGCGTGGCCGGCCTTGGGCAGCAAGCAGGCAGCAGGAGGCAGGCACAGAGCCAGTCGGGGGGGAAGCAGCAGGACTCAGGTAGCAGACCCGGGAGAGTCCGTCAGCATGCAGGAATTCCGTAGTGAGGAATCTGATGGCAGACACCTTTGTTCTTCTTCAGCATCGTGGTAGAGCGCAGAGCAAGTCCGGGAGGGAGAGAGAGGCAGGTCGTGAGGCTTCTTCATGAGGAATCTGTTGCCAGAAAACCTGCTGCATTCTATCATGACTGTAGGTCCCCATTTTATCCTTCTTCTCTTTCTGCCTACGTGACATCCCTGGGTGCTTGAGCAAGAGTCATGTGAGTACCCCCTGAGATGGCCATCTTCCTCGAGATAAGCCCACACAAAAGACCGCTTCACGGCCGTTAAGCTGCAGTTTATCTCTCTTTCATTGCCCCTGGCCTTGTCCATCTGTGTCCCTCAAACAAAGGATTTCACAATGCTTGCCCAGGACTTGTCCATCAAAGTTCTCCAGACAAAGCATTTCTTAACCCCGGCCCAGGACTTGCCTGAATTTGTTCATCTGTGTCCTCAGCAAGCTTTGAGACAATGATGATGTAAAAGAATAATCTCTTACAAGGTCTTGCAAAAAATAATCTGATTTCTCATCCTAAGTGCTTCACTCAGCTCAACATACATTTGTCTCACCTGCTGCTGAATAATCAAATGCTGCTTTTTATCTGGACAACTATTATTTTAGACAGCAAAGAAGTTGCATTTGCTAGGTAAGTGAAAAAAAAAAATAGCTTAAGAATTATATCAAGTTTATGTCTACTGTTATACTGAGTAGAACAGGACAGGACTAACCAATTTGGTGGCCTACTATAATGGAGTGACAGCACTGGTGGACAAGGGGAAGCCGACCGATGACATTTACCAGGACATGAGCAAGACCTTTGACATGGCCCCTCACCACACCCTTATCTCCAAATTGGAGGGATGTGGATTTGATGGGTGGATCACTCAATGGATAAGAAACTGGTTGAAAGGCTGCAGACAGAGGGTGGTCATCAATGGCTCCATGTCCAGGTGGAGGCCGGTAACGAGTGGTGTCCCCCAGGCCTCTGTCTCGGGACTGGTGCTCTTTAACATCTTTATCAATGACATCGATGATGGAATCGAGTGCACCCTCAGCAAGTTTGCTGACAACACCAAGCTGAGTGGTGAGGTTGACACGGTTGAAGGAAGGGATGCCATTCAGAGGGACCTCAACAGGCTAGAAAGGTGGGCCTGGGTGAACCTGATGAAGTGCAACACGGCAAAGTGCAGAGTTTTTCACTTGGGCCGGAGGAATCCCAGGCATCCATACAGACTGGAAGGAGCGGTCCTTGAGAGCAGCCCTGAGGAGAATGACCTGGGGGTCTTGGCAGATGAAAAGCTTAATATGAGCCAGCAGTGTGCCCTTGCAGCTTGGGAGGCAAATGGTATCCTGGGCTCTATCAGAAGAGGGGTGGCCAGCAGTGACAGGGAGCTGATTGTCCCCCTCTACCCTGCTCTGGTGAGGCCCCATCTGGAGCACTGTGTCCACGTCTGGAGTTCCGAGTACAAGAAAGACAGGGAGCTGTTGGAGAAAGTCCAGAGGAGATCATGAAGATGATCAGGGGACTGGAGCACCTCCCCAATGAAGACAGGTTGAGGGAGCGGGGCTTGTTCAGCCTGGAGAAAAGAAGGCTGCGGGGTGACCTCATTGCAGCCTTTCAGTACTTAAAGGTAGCCTACAAACAGGAGGAGAATCAGCTCTTTGAAAGTGTAGATAAGAAAGCAGGACAGGAGGAAATGTTTTTAAGTTGAGGGAGGGAAGATTTAGGTTGGATGTCAGGAGGAAGTTCTTTCCAGAGAGAGTGGTGAGGTGTTGGAACAGGCTGCCCAGAGAGGTGCTCTATCTCTAGAGGTGTTCAAAGTCAGACTGGATGGGGCCCTTGGCAATCTAGTCTAGTATTAAAAGTGCAGGTTGGTGGCTCTGCATGTGGCAGGGGGGTTGGAGATTCATGATCCGTGATGTCCCTTCCAACCCTGGCCATTCTCTG
Source organism: Syrmaticus mikado (assembly GCA_003435085.1). Classification (NCBI taxonomy): domain Eukaryota; kingdom Metazoa; phylum Chordata; class Aves; order Galliformes; family Phasianidae; genus Syrmaticus; species Syrmaticus mikado. The sequence continues at coordinate 155,158 of QGNR01000178.1, forward strand.
ATTCTGTGATTCTGTGACAAGAATGGAATGGAATGGAATGGAATACAGTAGTTTAATTAGAATGGACCTACAAAGGTCACTGAGTCCATATGCCTGACCATTTCAGGTTGAAGTAAAAGTTAAAGCATGCTATTCGAGATATTATTGAAATGTTTCTTGAACATGACAGGCACTGGGCCTGTTCCAGTGCTTGACACCTCCTTTCCCCTCACTCTGTCAAGGTTGGGAGGGAACTCTACATCATTTTGTCCAACTCTTTTCAAGCAGGGTTTCCTAGATTATGTTGCTCATGGTCTTGTCTTGTACTATTACACATTGACTAAAAAAAAAAAGAAGGCATTAAATGTACCCTTATTTTCCACATCTCTACTTGTTATATGACCATCTACATCAATCCAATGTTTTCTTCAGACTTCTGATCACTGCTGACATATTTAAAAAAGTTTTTTTTATGCTGTCTGACACCATACTGACTAATACCAGCTCAAGTTGAGCTTTGGTTTTTATTTTTATTTTTTTCTCCATGAAGATGTAAACTGCAGCTCTTTTCTCCTTGTGAAACCAAGAATCCAGAGATCATGGCTGTTCTTTTTTTACCCTACTTTCAAGAGTTCCCTTCTCAGTCAGGGTGATTGTCTGCCACGCTTGTTTGACTTGCCTTTCAGTTAGATTACCCACTCCTGGACTTAAAAGGTTGATCCTGAAAGCAGCTCTAGACAGCTCTAATGAATCCCTAAAACCTCTAGAAGTGATTTCCAGGATTGTTCTTTTCTCCTAACAGCATATATTTTGAACTCAACACTTGGATGATCCAAGACAGTCACCTACCGTCATGTCATGGTTTTGTGTTTTTTTGGTTTTCAGTATTCCACATCATAACATCATGTAGTGCACTGGGAGTTAAAGTGTTAATGCTCCAATTCCAAGTACCTATCCCTATACATTACAGTAGTCATGGGATCTGGCCCTTCTGGGTGGGGCGGTCTCTTACTGCTTTGCAGCAGGTGCTGGAGCTTGCTTTCCTAGCTGTTCCAAGCTTTTCAGGTTTGACTCGGTCTCAGGATCTCTCTCTCTCCTATCTTATTTGATTAGTCTCAGTTTCAATTAGATTTTATTATATTGTGTTATCTTGCATTCTGATATCATAGTTTGTAAAATAAGTTTTCCTCCATAGATTGTTGCTGTTGTTGGTTTTTCTTTTTTCCTTCCTAGAGCCCATCTCCCATCTCCCTATCCCTTTTTCCTTTCCCTTCCATTCTGTGGGGCTGGGGGGGAGGGGAGGGACGGGACAGGGGCCTACTGCCCCCCTGTCATGGGCATAGATTGATCTAGTTAACACCATGACACATCACTTGTTCTACAAGCCACAAGCCATTCTTGTTCTCAGCAGATCCAGGAAGGCATTCTCCTAGTTCGTTCACTCAATATTTTTGGCAGCAAGTTATCTTCATGTGTTTTAGGAATTTCCCAGACTTGCCTGTCAAGCTAGTATGATACTTGCAGGAAGGTTTAGATCTCCCACTAGAATGGGGGTAAATAATTGAGGGAATGCCCTTCATTGCCTATAGAATAGCTCATCTGTACCATTTTCGTTTGTATCCCTAGCCAACAGTAGACACCCACAAAATCTACTTTCTATCTGCCCCTTAATCTTCACCCAGAAGCTCTCTACTGCAACAACCATAACTGCAAGGGCTGTATAACCTAATTTCGACCTTAAATATATTGAAAGACCTCTACATTGCCTACAATGTTTATGGCTCCTGAAAGGACAAAAATCCTCCATCCCAGCACTTCATCTTCAGGACTCATCCTTTCTGCTCTCAATATTCTCTCTGATTTTATAGCTCTGGATAAGGACCAAAACTTTCAGTACATCCCATCTGTTCTTCATACTCTGTGCATTGTTGAAGAAGTGCTACTGAACACATAGCACTACCTGGAATGACACAGATGCTCCCAATATCCATCTCAATTTGTACCATATCATCCTTTGGCTTAACTTCAGTGTTCCTAATTGTATTACACTTCCCCATCAATCCTAGTTTAAAGCTTTATCAGTTAGTCTTGCCAGATTACAAGTTTAGAAACTTTTCCCCGTTGAGTCAGGTGGGCCCCAACAGGTTGCAGCATGCCACTTGTCTCAAAGTCTTTTAAATTATAAAACCCCAAATTCTTAGGAAAGCACTGGTATTGAAGCCAGACACTGATCTGGTCTTATCTGTTTCTTTCTGAGAGGATAGAGAAAAACACTGCTTCTGCTCCTGAGTCATCTTCCCAGGGCTATACAATCTCTTTTGATAGACCTCAGATTTCTTGTTTTGACCTCGCTTGTACCCACTTGAAAGAGGAGTGGATATAGCCAATAGTCTAAAGCCTTCTAAGCTTGTAAACTTAAAGATGATGTCTTTTATCCTGGCCCCAGGGAGGCAGAAAACTCTGTGAAGAGCGCTTGGTCTTTGGATGGGTGCCTCTGTTTTCTTCAAGAGGGAGCAGTCTATAACTAGAGATCACTGCTGTTTCATCACATTGTTGGTCTTGATGCAACATTCTTGTGCTGTGGATTTTAACTATTACACTTTTCCTGAATGGTTTTTATTTTCTTCTTAATTTCCCTGTAAAAATTAAAATACTGAGGGAATAAGGGCCCTGAGATCTACTTTAATATGGATTTGAGTGTTAGCCCATCTCTTAAACTCCAAGATGTTTTTAAACACTGCTTAAATATGATCAACATTAGTAGCTTAACTTTTGGGGACATGAATGGTCCTAAATATTTTCAGGAATATTAATAAATCATTGAGAATATTACCATCATTTATATTATTGCATTTGTATATGATAGCCATCAGTAACATTTTAATTTAAGAATATATTTTGGTCTGTATTTTTTTGAAAGAGGTGTTTTTTTTTGTGCGTGAGGTTCATTGTTGGTTGTTTTTATTTATTTATTTATTTATTTATTTGTGAGAACTGTCAAGTACTGTTTTACAGCATTTACTGAAAAAGTGAACTTCAAGCGATATAATGAAGAATCAGAAAGTATATGAAAAGCTCCATGGATAAAATAATTGCCTCCCAAAGGAAAACACAGTCTGTTAGGAAGATCTTTGGGGATATCTTTGTCCTTATCTCCTTGAATAACATAATACCATTGAACTTTAGATTTACCGGGGGGGGGGGGGGGGGGGNGGGAAGGGAAGGGAAGGGAAGGGATGGGAAGGGAAGGCAAGAAACAGAAAAAAAAAAAAAAGACTACTGCAGAAAGAAACAGAAACATGAGTTATGAAGAAGAAAAAAAGGAGTGTGCATAAGCTCAAGCCAATTATGATACAATTCTAAAAGCATAGTAATGAATGTATGAATCAGTTCCACTTAAATAGGCTTAGTATTTAATGTCTCTAATGTTAGTCTCTAATTTAGGGCCATTTAATCCTGCTTTCAAGATTGGTTTAGTCTGAGAACCTTATAAACTTACCAGATGAAAATCGTCATCTTAAATTACCCTATAACTCCCTTTTTTTTTTTTTTAGAAAAAAAAAAAATACTGCTGTGTTGAACAGCAAGTGAAATATTCATGTATCTTCCCCCATATATTTGCATATCCAAAGAAGGGCAACAAAGCTGAAACACTAGTCTTATGTGGAGTATCTGAGACATCTGGGATTGTCCAGTCTAGAGAGAAAAAGGCTCAGGGAAAACTTTATTGCCCTCTACAACTATCTAAAATCAATAGGACAAGTAGTAATGGTTAAGTTGCACCAGGGGAGGTTCGGGTTGGATACTGGGAAGAATCTCTACTCAGAAAGAATGGTGAGACATTGGATCAGGTGGAGTGGAGTCACCATCCCTGGAGGTTTTCAAGAAAAGTGTAGATATTGCACTGAGTGACATGATCTTGAGTGATCACAAGGATGGGCTTATAGTTGGACTAGATAATATTCTTGGTCTTTCCAACCTTAATGATTCTATGACTCTATGATTCTACTCTATGATTCACATCATAGAATAATACCCAGAAAATTTGCAATCTTCAAGAGGATTTATCATATTTCATAGAAATATGAAGGTTTTTTTTTTTTTTTTTTTTTTTTTTTTTTTTTTGGTNTTTTTTTTTTTTTTTTTTTTTTTTTTTTTTTTTTTTTGGTCACATACGGTCTGAAATTAAATATTGTAGATTTCTAGCTGCAAAATAAGGCCAGCAAATCAAATGAATGAGTTGCAGATATGCTTTAGTCAATATTCTAGGGAATATAGTTATCACCAGCTTTTGCCAAAAAGATGAACACCTTCTTAATCTTTAATTGTATCTAGGTAGGTCAGATCGCTATTACCCTTATGGAAAATGCCAGATGTATTTAATCAAATTTGGCTATAGTGAAGAAATTTCAAGATGGAAAGTCTTTGATAAAATACAGTAGTTTTTAAACTTTTGTCTAGATTTTGTTTACTGACAACATATTGTAATACTTCAGGAATCTACCCACTGCGTGGATATTGCTAAGGAATACCAATTGTCACTGCAATAGTAAACACAGGCAACGTGGGGTAGCTTGCACCTTATGACACACTGTTCTCCTAAGTAGACCATAGATACCACAAATTTTCACAGCTCCTCAGGCAACACATCACTATACATTATTATTTTTATTATTTATTTATATTAATCAATACATAATATTATATATTATATATAATAATTATTAATATTAATTTAATAAAACAATATTATAATATTGTTTTCAATGATGAATAACATTTTACATGGTAGAAGAACTATGGAGAAAGTAATAAGACAGCAAAAGCTTTATGAACAGAACAGAGATAACCTGAATAGGTACAGAAAAAAAAAAATTTTTTTTTTTTTTTTTTTTTTTTTTTTTTTTTTTCTGGTGAAAGGAAGACTGACTAGAAGTAGCTGACAAAGTCAAAAACTGTTGCACTTGAGGATTTTTTTATACTTGAAAATCATCTACCTCCTTCAGTTTCTCCTGCAACATAAGCAACACATAATTTATTATTATCTTTACATAAGCAGCACATATTCTGGAGTGAAAGACAAAAAAGGTTACAAAAAATTACAAAGGAATGTAAGTGCAGATATTGTTTCTCACAATATCCTTCTGGACAGAAAGGCCAGCATGCAGATAGATAAAAGCATATAATGGTAAGTGAATAATTGGCTGACTGATTGGGCTCAAAGTGTTATAGTAAGAGGAGTTACAACAGGCTGGTCTACAGTCATTAGAGGGATTCTGCATGTCTCTGTTTTAGGGCCAGTTCTCTTTAATATTTTTTTGTTACTTACTTGTATACAAGACTTGCAGGTATACTAAACAAGTTTAAGGACAGTGCTAAATTCTGAAAAGCTATTGACTCCCTGGACTGTATAGAGATCTGAACACACTGAAGGTCTGGACAATCAAAAATATCATGGAGTTCAACAACAGTAAGTGCAAGATTCCACACGTGAAACAAGACAACCCTGGATATACGTACAGACTTGGGGAATGAAAGAAATCTTGCAGAAAAGAATCTGGGGATTCTGGTTCAAGTCAATTTGAATATGAGCAAGTTGCCTGTATGGCTTGACGACTCAGTGCCGGACTTGGAGACTAATCAGTGGACTCCGCTCGTTACTCAGTCGGGAACCTCGTGTCCACTTTCGTTAAGTGGACACGACGTCCTTCCTCACCTCGGACCGAGGTGGAGAGGATCTGGGTAAATTCTCGACTGATGGAGTGGGGAAGGTTCTCTCGTTGGAAGATCCACTCTACTGGAGTTTCCTGAGCGAGCTCACGACACGGGTAAGCCTCCTATTTATTCTCTTTGTTTTGCTGTGTCTAACTCTCCTGCTTATTTCATTATTGTAACATCTTAATATTGTTAAATTATATAATATTCCTTTATATAATTTTCATTGATTATACATTGCCCTGGTAGTAAAAAGGGCCGCTGTACATCAAGTCCAGCACTGCTTACCAAGGGAAGGAATTGTCCCACTCTGCTTTGCACTTGTACAGCTTCACCGCAGGTGAAGTTTGTGCACGGTTTTGGGCTCCACAATATAAGAAGATAAGAAAATTATTGGAGAGTGTCCAAAGAAGTCTTTGCAAACTATAATTACATGCTATGCAAATTTTCATCTGGCAGAAAATTTATTTTTCATCTCTTATTTGATGTTTACTTTCCTCTCAGAATGGACAAAATATCTGTTCTGTTAATCTTCAGCACAAAATTTAGTAGTGAAAACATTTGAATCTTTTCATCTATTTACCACTTTGTTTTATTTCATTCTATCTATCTTTTAAAAATTGTGCAATTTCTATTTGTCTTTGATACTTTTCTTTTGCATACAGTATTAACATTCATACTGCTTGTCAACAATAAATGGGACATGGATTTGCATAATGATACGTTTTATATTGTATATGACACTGTTTTAGAAGCAACCAATATTATGCGTGTTACATTTTTCAAGACCATTCTGTACATTGGATCTCAATAACAATTCCAGTATTCTTCTCAAGTATGTATGCCTTTGAGTAGCCTTTGAGAAAAAAAAGAAGCATCTAGATCCATAGTAAAGTCTACAGAGATTTAAAAGAACTCAAGATTTCATCATAGAAGTTTGGGGATGTCAGTTCCCAGATTTTGTTCTGAAGCAGTATCCAAAGTAAAGTCATTAGCTTAGGCCCAAAAAAGCATAATTTTTGGCTAATGTGGAACATGGTTGAAGCAATCCTGAGTCAACTCTGAGCAGATGTTAATGGATATTTTGAATTAGAATCTCCATGAATTAAAGATGTAAATATATTTGCATAAGGATCTAGGAATACTTTTAATAAATTCTTGACAGTACTCTGCAAATGTCTTGAATTTCTTCTTTTTCATTTTTATTTTTATTTTTATTTTTGTCTTTATGTCTGCGGAAGGAGGGAGGCGTGTATGAACCTTAACATGTGTAACACAATATGATGGAAGAGGGAGATGGCGCTCAGCTCTTACATTATTTTTATTAAGTGAAAAAGACCTCTAAGTCAGTATTACCCTGGGTGTCTTTGTGGTCAATAGGGGAAAAATGGAAATCTTCAGAGGGCAATTTACCAAGACACTCAGATATTTATTTAATAATTGCTGAAGCAATTTGGAACGTATCAAATATTCTGATGCACATCACTACATACTAGGATAAATCTCACAGTTAAATAAAAATATTTGTATCATAATAATATTATGTAAAGCTGTATACATTAGCAACAAAAAAAGAAAATTCTTAGGTAAGGGAAAGCCAAACATAATTAGTGATTATTTTGAAATTTTAAAATCAGTTCAATTTATGATGAATATAATCTGCTTTCTTTCTAAATATTGACCTTGGGGGGGGGGGAGGGGAAAGTGTTAGAGAGATTGCCTTCAGTTGCCAGATAAAACAACTTCTCATTCAAGGCTATAAAAACAGTACATCTATATGCATTGCTACGATGAATTACTACCACTGTAAATTCTACAAAATCACTGTGCACTTTTAGCTTGATTATAAAAAACTAACTTCTGCTGCTACCAATAAATCATTCTAACAATGGAAGTGATACAGCTTAGATTATCTAATAGGATGTAAAGACATTTTGTGAAAAAGGCTTTCCAAGAACTTCAGTTACAGTTCAACCAATGTCACAAAAATGGAATAAGTAGAAATTTTGAGAGAAACAAAGGTGAATTCAAATTAACACATTTCTCTAAGNGGGGAAAGTGTTAGAGAGATTGCCTTCAGTTGCCAGATAAAACAACTTCTCATTCAAGGCTATAAAAACAGTACATCTATATGCATTGCTACGATGAATTACTACCACTGTAAATTCTACAAAATCACTGTGCACTTTTAGCTTGATTATAAAAAACTAACTTCTGCTGCTACCAATAAATCATTCTAACAATGGAAGTGATACAGCTTAGATTATCTAATAGGATGTAAAGACATTTTGTGAAAAAGGCTTTCCAAGAACTTCAGTTACAGTTCAACCAATGTCACAAAAATGGAATAAGTAGAAATTTTGAGAGAAACAAAGGTGAATTCAAATTAACACATTTCTCTAAGATCTTGCTTAAATGCATAATGCCAGAAATTTGATACATTCACAGTCTCAGCATGTAAGATTAGAAGATAAATGTGAAAGCAAAAAATATCACTTCACCAGAAAATAATGTAAGTAATTTTAGATAAGAAAATACAAGATAGGTCACTCAGACCCATATCAAAGTTTTGGATAAGTGAGATGTGATTGCAAACAGTGAATAGTATCTAAGCTGCTCCTTGCACTGAATTTATATAGCAAGATTTTGATAGTGGGGAGTGGGAGATAAAAATACTGTAATGGTCTGTTCCAGAAAAATGAGACCTGTGATATAGATCCATGTTGGAGCAGTGCTTTAAAGAGCTGCAGTCTGTAAGGAGCCCACATGGGTTTAGTTCAGGAATGATAGCAATTCATGGGAGGGATCCCATGCTGGAGCAGGGGCAGAAAGTGAGGATGAAGTAGTGGCAGGGACAAAATGTAATGAACTGACCACAGCCCCCATTGCATTTCACTCTTTTGCTAGGGGAGATAGAAGAAGGTAGATAAGGAAAGAGGATGTTTTTAGTTTACTTTTAGTTTAATGCTGCTTTAATATGTTATTAATAGGTAAAAAGCATACATAAGTCTAGTTATGCTGAGTCTTTTTTACCCATGATGGTAAATGGTGGGAAATCTCTCCTTATCTCCACTGAGGAGAGGTTTTTCTCGTGTTATCACTATGTTTCACTGAGGAGGGGGAATGTAAGAGCAGAGTGATGATGCTTAGCTGCCCATCTTTGTTAAACCACCTCATTTCTTTAAAAAGACTTGTTTCATTTTTAGTATAAATCAGTGATTTTTTTTCAGAACCAAACAAAACCAGATTATTATTAGATAATGTACAATTAGTGTATGAAAAAAAAATCCTGATTTTTGGCTAGACTAAGATATAAACAAATTACTAATTTCAAAAATTACTAGCAGGGTAGATCAGGCAGATATTCTGAAAGGGTTTAAAATATTGGTCAGGTCCAATGCAAATCTTTTTCATTAGAAAGCATAGAATAAAACAAGGTATGACACAGAGTTTAATCCACTGGAATTAATGTCTTTCATCTTTAGTTTTTCTATTACAGATTTTCTAAGGGCTACTATATCTTTCACTACTTTATTTCATCTTTGCTTGTTTGTTTTATGTATTTCATATCTTATTAGCAGAAAGGATAGAGAATTGTATTTCATTCTGTTACAGTCTGCTGAGTCCAGTTATCTCCAGATTACAGTATGTCCAAAACTCCTTAGCTCACATTTTAGCCTTCACTGTTAAGAGACAGCGTACTATCTTTGAAGATTTATACTGGCTTTCTGTTTCAATTAGTTATCTGCAAGATACTAATTCTATTTGTTGAGTCATCTAATGAACTTGAATACTTATCTAGCTTTGAGTTTGACAGAATTTTCATTCCTTTGATTAGTGTCCTTTGAATCATATGTCTTTCTAATGGAAAGCATAAGAATAAAGTTCACTGAAGTCTCTTTCTTGTACATTTGCACAACATTCCATAAGAAGCCTGTTTTTTTGTGAAGAAGGGAAAAATAATGGTGTTTCAGATTACTTTCTATATTATTATTGAGTTCTTTTAAGTTGTTTAGAAGAATTTGGGGCAAGGTATTTTTTTAATTGTCTAATATACATACATAATAATATATTCAAATACTTTTCAGGGTCCACTGGCTGTCATTAGCTAAATGACAGTTTTCATTCACATACATTCTATATTTCTAACAGCAGAGCTACACAAAGATCTGAAATATACTCCAATAATTTCCTCCATTGCTGCAATAATTTTCCCTATTCCGTACCCAAATTCTGTTGTTAAGCAGTGTACTATTATTTATTTCTGTTATTTGTGCATCAAACATCTTTTTGTTTGTTTGTTTTTATTCCTTCAAATATTTACTGTGAGTGCTACAAGACATTTTTATGATCAGTTGTGGAATATATGCACTGACACTTTTACTATGCAATATACACATTTTCATTAGATTTTCAATTCACTGTTTCATAGTAATTTAATTCATCTAAGCCTGTTGTACTAGATTTGAAATTTTATACATGAAGACTGCTCTGAAAGTAATGCCTTCTATTTTATTATGTTGGCCCATGCTGTCAAATGTGGATGCTTGTATGGCAGTAAACAGTGGACATTACTACCAATATACCATTGAATTTTATTGTTATGTAACAGATAGCAGCAGAGGAGCAGTCTGACAAAGTGACATATGACACAGAAGTGTGTAGGAAGAAAAGATGCACAATGGATTTCCTCCAAGTGGAAAATATTGCACCTACTAACATTCATGGATGCTTATTGAATGTTTCTGGAGATCAGGCACATTGAGGCACAATGAGGTGGTAGATGGTGCATTTCAGCAACAGTGTTATTATAGCAACTGCGAAACAGTGCTTCATCTCACCTTGTGTCAATTATTATGAGCACAGCATGCAGTCTCTTGTTCATGGCTGATGAAAATGCATAGATAAAGGTGATGACTATGAAAAACAGTGTTCTGTAGCTGCAAATGTGCTGCATCAAATAGTGTTACTGTGCTCTTTGTATCTGTTGTAGTTTCCATGGAAACAAATAAGACATTACTTTTGGAGCAATCCATGTGTATGTGTGTGTATATAAATTTATGCATATATATATATATATGCAGATTAATTCAGCCATTTTCCCTGCAATTACTCAACATAATCCAATCCTGACTGTAGAAGTGTTTTCTGTAAATATATTTCTGTGTTGTACTTTACTACAGCTGCTTTCAGGATTCATAATAATTTCAAACTTGATGTCATACTTGCCACTGACATTCCATCTACTTGCTTCATCAGTAGTTCCACTGGTGTCATGGTTTTATGTTGTTTTTTTTATTATTTTCAGTATTCCACATCAAAACATTATGTACTGGAATTAAAGTGTTAATGCTCCAATTCCAGGTACCTATACCTGTACATTACGGAAGTCATGGAATCTGACCCTTCTGGGTGGGGTGGTCTCTTACTGCCTGGCAGTGGGTGCTGGAGGGTGCTTTCCTAGCCGTTCCAAGCTTTTCGGGTTTGACTTGGTCTCGGGAACTCTCTCTCCTATCTTATTTAATTTATTAGCCTCAATTTCAATTAGATTGTATTATATTGTGTTATATTGCATTCCAATATCATAGTTAGTAAAATAAGTTTACCTCCATAGATTGTTGTCGCTGTTTTTTTTCCTCCCTTCCTTCCTTCCCATTTTGTGGGGCCAGGCGGGGGGTGGGGAGGGCAGGGGCCTACTGCCCCCTGTCCTGGGTATAGATGGATCTATTTAACTCCATGACAACTGGTCATGAAGTATTACAATCAAGTTTTCATTTTACAATGGATTCATCTGAAATTAAACCTTAATGATTAAATATATACCTATCACTTGCAGCAGAAATTCTTTGCAGAAACCCAGATATAACTGGAAGTCAGCAAAGAGACAGTCTTTCTACTCAAATGAGTCACTAACCCCTGTTAATTATCTATATTATAAGAAACTGAAGTTGCATTTCTTCCTTCCAGTCAACATCTGCATTCTTTATCTGCCTGAAGTCAAACTTCAGGACATGAGGAAAGGGAAAAGGAAGGGAAGGGGAGTCATGGGGAAAAAAAAATAAATAAAATAGATAAATAAATAATTTTTAAAAAAGGATCACTTAGATCGCAATTGAGGGTTCCAAAATCACATATTCAGATTTAAGAAATGCTGTTAAGTTCTGATGTTTCAACAAAACTGTAGGAAATCTGTGAGGAGTATTCCAAAGTAAAGAGCATTGTTTCTCATATTGACTTTCCTCATCTTTTCAAGATACAGCCGAATTTTGCCTCAGTAGGGTCTTAGCCTTAATGGAGAGCAAACATAGAATATAAACTTGTGATTTGTCAGGATGCTCACTGAAGAAAGACACCAGTTCAGATTTTAAGAGGTAGAGTAAAATCTAAAGCATAGACCTCTGTGTCTTTGATTAATTTTTCAATCAGTTGAGATTAAAGATGATACAGACCAATCATAGCAATAATTCAGGATGAATTTCATGAGAAAATTGAACTTTTCAGAATTCTTGAATTACTTAAGTTAAAATTGAAGATGACCAATACTGTGAAGGACAATAAAAATTTTTCTTTTAAAATACATTACAAACATCTTCACAAAACCACAAGCAAAGTAAAGTTCTTCTCAAACTTGGAGAGGAGAGGAGAAAGAAATGGTGTTTCTAAGAGATGATTATTTAATGTGCAATTCCGAATAATTTTTCATGCACTGTACAAATATTTCAACTGTTTCAGATTTTGAAATCTAACAATTTAAATGCATCTGTTCTCCAACTTTTCAGTAATTAACTTATTTTCTGCTCCATTATCCTACATTAACAAGATACATTGGCAGTATTAAATAATGTTTATATCATTCAGTCATGTTGATATGAGTATGAATCAGTATATTTTGCTGACTAATAGGAGAAATCATAAGGAGAAAAATTGATCATTTTTCCTTTAACTTTACAGGAATCTTTGACTGAAGGACAAAATCATTTTCCCACAGCGTATCTCCCTTATGTATTGTAAAATATTGTCATTCTTCAGTATGGAGATAAGATTTTAAAATTTTAAAATGTTTATTTCTTCAAAAGTTTTACTGTCAATATCCTTGAAAAGAAGAGCCAAGAAATTTTCAGAAAAAGAGAATTATTTATATTTTTCTCAGGGATTATGAAGTAATTTCAAGTTATTTCACTTCACTAAACACTGCTTGACTGCTTGGAAAGAACACTAAGGCATTCAAATGTCAATCAGAATTAAAAATATATATATAGTAGTTGAAAATTGTGTAGCAAGTTTAGATTTCTTTCAGTTACACTTTCTCTTTTTCTTCAGTGTTTTGTTCAAAAAACACCTAGTAAAAAAAAAGTCATGAAATTAGCAAAAACACAGTGAATTTACTGTAAACTGAGATCTTAATTCACTCAACATTACTAACTGATCTCTAAATAGAACAGTATAAGACTTGTACTTAGGAACAGATATGGGATTGTTAGTAGCAAAATATATAAGTAAAGAAATATAAAAAGGGCTAAAGAATCCATAATCTGGAATATACAGTTATGTTCTTTCTAAAACACAATTCATTTTAAGATGGCTTGTACAGTTTTAAGATAACTTGGCATGACATTTCCATGAATGTTAAGACATAGGATATTAGGAAATCATTATGGAGGTAAAAAACAATGGAAGGAACAGAAATACTCAGAGAAATTCTCAAAGAGCAGACAACAAATGATTTTGGGAAGGCTTTCTCTTGCAATGAGCACTGTTCGATAGCTTCATTATTTCATTAATAAAACAGAAAAAAGTGTTTGTCATATATGCAGATAATATGCTAGATATATGCTAGACAAAGTAATCTTTTTAAAACATTTTGATTTTGATTCCTGGTCTGTCATTTTTAATTTATCTGTGTTACATAATAAATACCACTGGGGGACAGGCTTAGACTTCACAATAATCAAAATACAGGGAAAAATATCTGAAATCAATAAAATTCAGTGAAGACAAATGTACTCACAAGGAACAAACTTAATATATAAAGTAACAGCTATATTGAAATATGGTGTAGGAGCTTATAGTAGACCACATCAGATACAAATCACTGATAGACACTTTTCATAAAAGAGGAAGGATGTGACATAATAGACATTTACACTTGTAATTTCCTGTTTTCCAGTTAGCATGATTAGTTCAAAATTAGATAAGGATGGGTAAAATTAGGAAAGACAAACTTTGTCACAGTTGTTGTGTCTTAGTTTATAAACAATGAGAGATGCCATTACGGATTTCAATAAGATTGAGTACAAGGCCTGGCACTGGGCTGAGGTAATCCCAAACATGACTGTAGGCTGTGTGATGAATGGATTGAAAACAGTCCTGTGAAGGACTTTTGAATATCAGCAGACAAAAAGAGTGAATACACTCTGACAATGTGTGCTTGCAGCCCAGAAAGTAAAATGTACCCTGAGCTTAATCAAATGAAGCATGGCCAGTGTGCTGGAGGAAATGACTCTCCCCCTCCACTCCACACTTAGGAGATTCCACCTGTGTTCACCTCTGGGATACCCATAAAAAGGGCATGGGTCCGTTTGAGTGGACCCAAAAGGGCAGCCTTGAAAATGACCAGAGGACTGGAGCACCTCTCCTGTGAGGGAAAGCTGAGAGTTGGAGTTGTTCAGCCCTATTGTTTCTGGTAAGGACTATGTGTATAATGTGAGATTGCCTACCATAGCTACATAGGTCAGTCTGAAAGTAACACCTCTTTATTTCTGTGGAAACTGCAACAGACATGAAGAGCACAGTAACGTTACTTGATAGAACCAATTCTTAGCTACAGATTGCTATTTTTTAACACAGTCAACATCATTAGCTATGCATTTTATCTGATGATGAGAAAGAGTCAGTATGCTGCACTTGTAAAAATTTGCATGAAAGAACATGACCCACTGCTTCACAGCTGTTGTGACAACATTGTTGCTGAAATGCGCCATTGACAAACTCAGTAATATCACTGTTTGGTCTACATAAATGTTCAGAAAACATCCATGAATGTCAATAGGTGAATTTTTTCCTTCATGGAGGAATTTGGTTATGCATCTTTGCATTATATGCACTTCCATATCAAATGCCCTTTTGTCAAACTGCTCCTCTGCTGTCACCTGCCACACAACAATAAAATTTAGTTGTATACTGGTGAAAATGTTCAGCCTCTACTTCCATACCACTAATATCCATACTTGACTTGTGAGCCAACATAATAAAATAGGAGGCATTAATTTCATATCCCTCATAGTTATCTTCTCTACACATATAGTAGCAAATGAAAATGGGGAAGATTCTATTTGTCATCAACATGAAATATTCATTCCTCTTGCCTTTAGCCCTTCTTTTTACTTCTTTTTTTTTTTCTTTTCTTTTTCTCTCAAGAACATGTATTTACCAACAAATATCCTGAATAGAAAGAAAGTTTCTAAAGAGTTGGAGGCCTGAATTCCAATGTCATTTTGAGCATACCTTTAAAGGAACATTTTTTAGTTAATCTATTTTTATGCTTATATTTCCATATTTTGAATAAGTGTTTCCAATTGTTACTTCTTTCCTTAAAGGCTAAACAGCAGACATATGCAAGATCTAGTAGCATCAGAGCACAAAGATTAAGATCTCTAGGTAAGATTTCTTATCATACAAATTTTTCTGTCAGTTCTTGGAAGCAAGTACTCTTTGCTCTTTGTTTTGTTTTCTTTTACACCACAAAGAAGAAAGTTTTGGAGATTGTGTATCTCATGTTATCAATAGTGTTTTCTCTTGAATTCAGATGTGAAACTCCTGACCTTCTCTATGCACATAGGTATTTTTCTTCAGTTCCAAATGAAAACTAGCATATAGATTTATGGCTATATCCAAGGACAACATATGAGACGAAGTAGGGAATGTGGATTTTTACAAGGTTCTCAGACAAAATAATTTGTCATACCTATGATACACATCAGTCGTTTAATAAAATTCTGGATAGTCCATTTATATACAGTTGTTCATGAGTCTTAGGCTTCTCTTATTTTCTCTCCAAGTGAGATTTCCCATATTAACTTTGTGTCTGCTTCTCTATGGTGTGAGCAATTTTGAATAGCACAGCGCTGATTTAGAGGTTAACAAGGAGGTTTCAATTCACAGGAACTTCAACTGGTCCAGACAGATTTCTCACAGTGTGTGTACTTAAAGAAGTGACTTTAAGCTTGGAAAATAACAAAAACTGTGACTACTCTCTTAGCACTTCAGGGGATGCTGAGAGATACTGAAAAATCTTTGAACACATGAGTTCACAAATGATTCTGACAGAAAACAAACAAACAAACAAAAAGCTTTTTAACATTTTCATTCTTATATTTAAAATAATAATAATAATAATCCTGAGTTTTGACCTAGTTTCATGTCTCCATAATTTATAGAAAAAAATGTCAGTAGAATGGTTTGGCTGAGTTCTGCGACTAGCATGGTAGGGGGACCCATGGACCCTCAACCCAGGAAAGGAGAAAGGGGGAAAAGGGAAAGGGTAGGAAGATAGGTCTAAAAACAAAGCAGCAACAACTATCTGAGAAGAGAGAAACTAATTTAATAAGATATCAGAATGCAAGATAACACAATATAATACAATATAATGTAATATAATTGGAATTGAAGATAGTAACTCAAATAGTATGAGAGAGTGTGTCCAAAAACTGAAGGCTTTACTCTAACGCTGCAAGTGAGATGTCTAGCTAGGACAATCAAAAAGGCAAAAGAGAGCAAGTCCCATGAGCTGTGAACAGTTTTATCTTTTCCTTTGTCCCCTAGGGTATGCAGTTTTTCTCTTCTGAGAATCAGATACTCAGAACTACACAAAATCCACTGATCTCAGGCATTAATTCTTTAACTCCCAGTGCACTACATGATGTTATGATGTGGAATACCGATTTAAAACAAAAAACAAACAAACAAACAAACAAAAAACCATACAACCTTGACAAAAATATATGCAAAGCAATATTTTGACAGATTTTATTAGTAATATTCTTTTTCATAACACGAGATCATATGCTCAATTAATGCAGAATTTACACTCAGTGATGGTTCCAAGTGATGTTCTTGATCTAGCACTACTGCAAGACAGCTGCATTATGCACAATTTATAACCTGTGGCAGTGGCTTCAATGTTAAGGAAAAAACAATACTTATGGCTGAAGATAGCAATCTTCCAAAGCCTGTAGAGGTCAGGTAAGTCTTCTATGAATAAAAACTTATCTTACTATCAGAATATCTGTGTTTGTACAACATACTCCTGGTGGTGAATATAGTTTCCAAAATATCACTGGACCAAGCTACCATAATTTTCTTCCGTGAGTGAGTGGATTTTCCTTTATGAGCTCTATGAGTTATAAGTTTGAAACTCTGAGTTAAATGTGTAAACAATATTCTAGGAGAAACACTTTTCTTGATGTCAATGACATTTAGGACACAAATGTCCTATCAGAAAGTGATTCATAACTTAGTTTTATAAGCAGTGATATTACTTATTTACTGTGATGTGCTTAACAGTAGACAGAAGGACTAACAGTAATATACTCCAGTTATTCTTCTCCATTAGTCTTCCTAGAATGGAGCCATTGTCAGGCAGAATGAAAGATGCACACCTGAACATTATGTAAATCGTATTGTTTTCCATGTCAGTTATGAACTGTAATTAGACAATAAGAAAAACAGTTACAAGAATAATGAAGGCTGTGGATTCTGCTTAGAGAACCTACAGATTCTTCATATTAGAGAAAATTGCAAGCAGAATACATAAGTACCTGCTAGCAATTACCCTGTTGAGATTGTTGCAGGAAGAAGCCGTATCTGTCATTCAGCTATTTGAAGGCAAAAATAGGCAAGCCTTCAAATTGATGCTCCTTTAGAACTGAAATAGAACAAATTTCAACTCCGGAAAATTAGAAAAAAATTGTGAGTAGTGTGGAAGATACCGCACTGGAATCAGGGAATATTCCAAGTGATCTCTTCAAGTTCAGTATTTCATTTTGAAAGATGGTGATGATGATGATGATTATTATTATTAATCATGATTGTACTATCTTGCAGAGGACCTTCTGCAGTCACTGCCCATTGACCTCTTGGATCAATTTAGCTTCATATCTTCAGAAGATATTGGATACCTTACTCACTTGGCTGATGAGTGAATAAATGGATCCAACTGAGAGTTTAGATCACCAGAAAATTATGAATTGATGGAGGTAGATCGGAAATCAAGCTGAGAAGACAAGTTGGTACATCAGTAGGAGAATCAAAAACAAAGACGTTGAGAGCTGGCTACTCTTCAAGGATGCCTTCCTGAGAGTGCAAGAACTGTCCATCCTTCTGAATAAACCTGTAGGTAAATCCCTCCCATGCTGTGAGGACAGTGTGGGTCCGAGACCACCTCATGAGACTGAATGTGTACAAGTCTATGGCGCCAGATGGCATGCATCCTAGGATTCTGAAGGAGCTTGCTGAGGTGGTTGCTGAGCTGCTCTCCACCATATTTGAAAAGTTGTGGCTGTCAGGTGAGGTCCCAGATGACTGGAGGAAGGGTCACGTCACTCCCATTTACAAGAAAGGGAGCAAGGAGGACCCCGGGAGCTACAGGCCGGTGAGTCTCACCTCTGTGCATGGGAAGATCATGGAACAGATCATCTTGGATGACATGCTTGATCACATGAGGAATGAGCATGTGATCCGAGACAGCCAGCATGGCTTCACCAGAGGAAGGTCATGTTTGACCAATCTGGTCACCTTCTATGATGGAGTGACGGCATTGGTGGACAAGGGAAAGTCAATCGATGTCATTTACCTGGACTTGAGCAAGGCCTTTGACACGGTCCCCCACCACATCCTTATCTCCAAACTGGAGGGATGTGGATTTGATGGGTGGACTACTCGATGGATAAGAAACTGGTTGAAAGGCCGCAGACAGAGAGTGGTCATCAATGGCTGTCTGTCCAGATGGAGACTGGTAACGAGTGGCATCCGCCAGGGGTCTGTCTTGGGACTGGTGCTCTTTAACACCTTTATCAATGACATCAATGATGGAATCAAGTGCACCCTCAGCAAGTTTGCTGACGACATCAATCTGAGTGGTGCGATCGACACGGTAGAAGGAAGGGATGCCATTCAGAGGGACCTCGAGAGGCTAGAAAGGTGGGCCTAGGTGAACCTGATGAGGTTCAACATGGCAAAATGCAGTTTTGCACTTGGGCCGAAGGAATCCCAGGCATCCATACAGACTGGAAGGAGCGGTCCTTGAGAGCAGCCCTGAGGAGAAGGACCTGGGGGTCTTGATTGATGAAAAGCTTAACATGAGCCAGCAGTGTGCCCTTGCAGCTCGGAAGGCAAATGGTATCCTGGACTCTGTCAAAGAAGGGGTGGCCAGCAGGGACAAGGAGGTGATTGTTCCCCTCTTCTCTGCTCTTGTGAGGCCCCATCTGGAGTACTGCATCCAAGTGCGGAGCCCCCAGTACAAAAAAGACATGGAGAGGGTCCAGAGGAGAGCCACGAAGATGATCAGGGGACTGAAGCACCTCCGCTATGAAGACAGGCTGAGGGAGGTGGGCTTGTTTAGCCTGGAGAAAAGAAGGCTGCAGGGTGACCTCATTGCAGCCTTTCAATACCTAAAGGGAGGGTGAATCAACTCTTTGAAAGGGTTGTCAACTGCAGAACAGGGGGAAATGTTTTTAAATTGAGGGAGATTTAGGCTGGATGTCAGGGGGAAGTTCTTTACAGAGAGAGTGGTGAGGTATACTGGACCAGGCTGCCCAGAGAGGTTGTGGGCCCCATGCCTGGAGGTGTTCAGTGCCAGATTGGATGGGGCCCCGGGCATCCTGCTCTAGTATTAACTGGTCTACTATAAATGGGGAGATTGGTGGCCCTGTCTGTGGCAGGGGGGTTGGAGGTTCATGATCCTTGAGGTCCCTTCCAACCCTGGCCATTCTCTGATTCTGTGATTCTGTAATCAGTGACATACATGGTCAGGCACATATGTACTTACCATGTAGCTCAATTAGTCCCTAATTGAGCTAAAATCTCTTAGATTAGGGTTAGGGTTAGGGTTAAGCAGTTCATGAGTGCTGCGTTAGTGACCGTGGTGAGGACACTTCCATCTTTCTCACCTTTTCTCACACCACTTTCCAGTAGTCAAATTCAAGGTTGGAAAGCTGCACTGTATCAATTGTGCCTATGGGTACAGGCAGCCAAAAATACTGGGGGTGAAATTCACAGGGGATTTTCACTCTCGGACTCACACTGACAAACAATTGAAGAGAAGCCTTAATGTATCTATGCTATACTGTGTATGCAATATAATCAAATATCAAAATTAGCTATTCAGTTTTAGTCAAACATTTTAAAATATTTCTTGTTAAAATCATAATGATTACAGAAGAAATCTGCTTCCAGATTAATTTTATTCTTCTGTTTAGTAAAACTCTGTTCTAAATGTTGAGATATACATAACAAATTTGTATACGCTTTCTGAATCTGTTTCTCAGTACAGCTCTTGGTAATTCCCCCTCTCCCTGAGATTGCACGGCCAGGTCATGTGGCAAACCATTAGTATCCTTTTCTCTTCTCTTCTCTTCTCTTCTCTTCTCTTCTCTTCTCTTCTCTTCTCTTCTCTTCTCTTCTCTTCTCTTCTCTTCTCTTCTCTTCTCTTCTCTTCTCTTCTCTTCTCTTCTCTTCTCTTCTCTTCTCTTCTCTTCTCTTC
>QGNR01000178.1:176476-198626 GCA_003435085.1 Syrmaticus mikado
GGGGCTCACTCTTTGGATTGCACAGTGGGCCACCCAGGAGTGGACTATCCACGCCCGACCAATCTGGGGCAAAGACATGTGGTTAGACATATGGAATACAGTCAAACACAGGACTATATGTGTCTACCATGTTTCTGGTCATCAGCCCCTACAGTCATGATGAAGCTGACACGCTGGCCCGAGTTCGATGGATTGAGAATTCATCATTTGAGAACATCGCCCGTTGGTTACATCAGAAGCTACGACATGCGGGACAAAAGACAATGTGGGCAGCTGCTAAAGCATGGGGGCTGCCCATACAGCTACCTGACATCGTCCAGGCATGCCAGGATTGCGATGCTTGCTCTAAGATGAGACCGAGATCATTGCCAGAAACAACAGCCCATCTTGCTAGAGGACACAGTCCTCTCCAGCGATGGCAGGTCGATTACATTGGGCCCCTTCCTCGGTCTGAAGGGGCAAGATATACCCTGACCTGCATCGACACTGCAAGTGGGCTACTGCAGGCCTATCCAGTACCGAAAGCAAACCAGGCATATACCATCAAGGCACTGACTAAACTGATGTCTGCCTACGGGACACCTCAAGTCATCGAGAGCGACCAAGGGACTCATTTTACTGGTGCAACGATACAGCACTGGGCAGAAGAAAACAACATCGAATGGTGATTCCACCTGCCATATAATCCAACGGGGGCAGGCCTCATTGAACGTTATAACGGTATTCTTAAGGCTGCCCTGAAGACAGACTCCCAGTCCCTGCAGGGTTGGACGAAAAGATTGTATGAAACCTTGCGGGACCTGAATGAAAGACCCCGAGACGGCAGACCCAGTGCCCTGAGAATGCTGCAGACAACATGGGCCACCCCGCTTAGGATCCAAATTACGGGTACTGATTATCAGGTAAGACCCCAGATTGGTAATGAAAATAATCTTCTGCTCCCCGCCCCTGAGAATTTAGAACCAGGCACCCATAGAATAAAATGACCTTGGAAGGTGCAGGTAGGACCCAAGTGGTGTGGCCTAATTGCACCTTGGGGGAGATTGTTGGAGGTGGGAGGCTCAGTAGTTCCTCCAGTAATAGGTACATGGCCTACTGATATTGTGGTCAACACTCCGATCTTCATTGCTAAAGGGATCCCCATCATGTCCCTATGGCAGATCAGGACACCTCCTTTGGTGCCTGACATAGTTATGCAGCCACAGATATCTGGCCAGAAGGTGTGGTACAGGCAGCCGGGACATGCCCCAGTACAAGCGGAAGTGTTGACCCAGGATAGAAATACGGCCTGTATCTTGTCCTGGAGAGCAGACCTTCCCCTCCTGGTACCCTTGAAACATCTGTGTTGCTCCCCACAAGTCTTCGAGCCTTCAGGATCACCAGAAGGAACGAAATACCATCAAAGCGTTCCAGTGTTACAGTCAGATCACGTGCAACACCTGGTGATGGCCCATATGGGACTGATGGAACATTGAACGGACCTGCACCTGACAACCGCATGCCTCTAGTAACTTCATCGAGCACTGGCCCATACAAGAATATCAACATTCACCAATCGTCACTTGTCTTGAATTGTACCAACATGTGTCGCGATGGAAATTGTATAAGCGTCGTGACATAGTGGGTCTCTGTATTAGGAAAAGCTTACCCATTAGTCAACCTGATCATTGGTTCACGCCGTGAAGGGGTGGAGTGTATGGGAACTGCTGAGTTACGGCCTGAACCTCTGATCGATCACCTGAGTTGAGCAATGAGTCAGCCATGGGAGCACAGGTGAAAGCAATTAACCTGTGCTGCAGGAAGGGGTGGAGCCTGGCTCCACCTCTCCTAGACCCATTAAAGAGCTAACTACCAGTGGGGAAGGTTCTCTCTCTCTTTGGAAGATCCACTTCACTGGAGTTTCCTGAGTGAGCCCACGACACAGGTAAGCCTCCTATTTATTCTCTTTGTCTTGCTGTGCCTAACTCTCTTGCTTATTTCATTATTATAACATCTTAATATTATTTGATTATATAATATTCCTTTATATAATTTTCATTGATTATACACCCTGCTGAGAAGGAATCTCGAAAGATTACTAGGTTCAAATTTTTGTGGGGAAAAAAGAACCTATGGTATTATCCAGCACCATGTCTAATCTCATCTTGAAAACCTCCAGTGATAAGGATTCTACAGCATCCCTGTAGATTTTTCTGCTGTAGAAAATTTCCTTATAACCTCTCACAATGTGACTTGTACCCACTGTCTCTTGTCTTCTCCATGTGACTCCTCGTGAAGAGAGAGCTTCCATTATTCTTGTGACTATCTATTAAGTACTGAAATAACTGTGATTAAGTTCCTACCAAGCCTTATGCTCTCTGCAGCAGGCCTCACTCCTTCAGTCCTTCTTCAGAGGTACAAGTTCTTGAGACCTTTGATCATCTTCATGGTCACTTTTGAACATTCTCCAGTCTGTTCACATCCATTAGATAGTTTAACGAAATTTAAACATCTAGGAAGACTTTTTTTTTTCTGAATCCTTGTTTTCTTCCTTCTTGCTATTCTGATTATCAAGGGAGAAAAATCCAGCTAAATATTTCTTGAAAAAAAGCAACTGATCAACTAACCAACAACAACAAAAAAAACTCTACAAAAGCCCTACCAAGCACGCTGCTGCTGTGTTTTCTTTTTATTCATTTGGTTGTGGTTGGTTACTAGGTTGTTTTTTGTTGTTGTCTTTGTTACAAGGAAATCCAGCTGCAATTATTGTAGAAGCATATATTGCTCAGTTTCCCAGAAAGCAATATGTGTCCTTTCTTTCCTGGCTGCTGTCATAAATTAACAGATTTCCTTGCTCAACCTCAGGTGCCAAGAATGGCATCTTGCCCAGATGCCTGAACTCACACAGATACAATGCTGATACAACTATCATAGTTATTGATCCCTCCATGGTCTAGAACACTAGATGCATGTAAATGCGTTTTGCGGAACTCTAGATTGCAAATGAGCATTTGTCCTGAGTGAAATAATCAGTTGATTCAACAATGAGAGAACTGGCACTTGGGAAAATGCTCTAGCAACACACACCTAGAGGTCGAAACTGACCATTATGCTTTCAGCTTTCAAATAAGCAACTGGTTGAAGTCTATTCTACACATTTTCAGTGAGTGTGGTTTATTTGGCAGACTGCTGGTGCCTGACTTCATAACATATACAAGCCAGCAGCAGTTCATGTAATGAGGATAGTGCGAACAGCAACAATGTAGTAAAAGCCATCATGAAGCATTTGGAGGTAAAGTTTGCATTTTTATGCCAGATAAGTCCTTGGGATATATGTCTTTATATACAGCACTCTAAAAATTGCTTGCACACTCATCCTACTCAAAAGAGAAAAAAGTCAGCCTTTCCACTCAGGAAACGAGAGGCACAACTGAGCAGGGGCTATTTTTGCACCTGATACTTACTTTCAGTTTGCTTTTCAGTCAGGCTGCTATAAACTTCTGTGACACCACAAGCCTTCTGTGCCCTTCCTTACTAAAACTTTTATAAAGAAAACTTATTTAAATCATTAGTATGTTTTATTGACATATTTCATAAAGGTTCCCACATTCTTAAGGTGTGTGTGCAATAAATTTTACGAAAAATATATGTTCTATGTACAGCTGGAATCTGTAATTCTGTTCATCTTTATATAAGCTTTCATTTGTATTAATCTCATGAAACTATTAAATTTTGAACTGGATTTTTCTGAAGATAAATTATTAGTTAATATTATGGATGGCCTTTAGAATCTTAGGAATAAATAAAATAAAACAAATAAATAAATAAAACAGTAGTACTACTTAGGAATCACTGATGTTACAGAGAACAACTTCTTGAGTTTTAGTCATGTTTATCTCTTAATTTTAAGGGGTCATAGAAAGGAATTCAGAAGCTGTCTTCAGAACTCTTATTTTTGTTTCTTCATTGGGAGAAGGACAGGCATAATCTTTTTAAATACAGTAAAACAGAAGTCGGTGGAGTTCTAAAAACACTCTACTGAAGGATATGAAAGATCACTTAAGCAAATAGAGAAGGTATTGAGTAATTTGTCTAGCATACAGTTAATTTTTTTTTAAGTATTAAATATTTTCATTTCTGTCAGTTTTTAAATATTTCAAGTAATTTTAGATGTTCAATACATGTATTTAAAAAAATAAGTTACCTTCTCATCTTCAAATATTACATAATACTAAAATTGACAGAAAAAAAAATAAACACTAAAGATTCTGTCCATACAATGTGGTAAATGCATTAATGTATTCTCATAATTCTTGCAAATAATAGATGACTTTCACAAGTGTGTTTCAGGCTGCACTCCTTCCTGAAGTTTTGCATATTTCTAATTCATTTACTGGGGCCCAGAGTGAGAAATATAGAAGTCCTTGACTGTGCAAACATTGTTCAGCCATAACTAAGACATCAGTGTGTTATCAGCATTATTTAGTCCACAAATATAAAACCTACACCATACAAGTTACTATGAAGAAAATTCACTGCTTCCCAGACATACTCAATATACTTGCCTAACTCATAGTGCTATTTTTTTTCTTTTCTGTTCTTCTCAAACACTCCCTCTTTCTCATGGGTAATTAAACCAACCAGACAAACACATAAAGTCTCCCACATTCATTTACTCTTGAATTAGTATGCTTGCCTATAACTCAAATCTGAGTTGACCTGCATTTGAATTCAAATGGCATGGTATGCTGGAGCAGACATTCCTAAAGGACTGTACCCCATGGTATGGAGACATGATGGAGCAGTTACTGAAGAAGTGCAGTCTGTGGAAAGCTCACATAGGGTTTGGACTAACTGCAGACCTCATTCCCTATTTGTGTTTAGCACTGGGGAGAGAAGGCAGAAAAGAGTGGGAAAGAGAGGAAGAGGTTTTTGGCTGGCTTTTTCATCTCACTCTTCTAGTCTGTCATCAGTAGGCAAAATATTAAATTAATCTCACTATGGTGACCCTGTTTTGCCCATGATGGCAACTGGTGAATGATTTCTCCATCTGTATCTGAACCCATTATTTTTTTCATTGCATTTGCTCTTGTTCCTTGGAGGAAGAAGACTGAGAAAGTATCATAGTGGAGTTTATCTGCCTATCACTGTGAAATGACTACAGGTTGGAACCTTCTTCTGTATTGCACCACTTCAGGAAGACCCAGGTCACTGTAACTTATTAGTAAGCTCTCAGAAATGAGCAAACCAAACAAATGTTGCACCTGGATGGTAAAAAAGAGCTATTTTTGTTGCACAAATTTCATTTTTTTCAGTTTTGTCAGCGGTGGTTTATGTTACATGAACAGGTCACCAGCAGAGGATTTCAGCTACTAGGAGGTAGGGTTATCTTTTTCTTGCTGGCTTCTTTTATGAGCATTGTGATAGATAAGGGTTAAGTTTGTTAGTCAAATCAAAACTCAATGGTGCTTTCTCAGGTGTCTGGGAATGTAAATAATGTTCTAAACGATGGAAACTAAGTTGCAGGCCCGGGGCGCATAAGCTGCTAGAAAATATCCAAAAAATAATGGAAAAGACTACTGACTTTCACCCCCACAACCATCAGGAGGCTGGAAAATGAATCCTCCAGCAAAACACTTACACCACAGCAACAACCTGTGCAGCCGCTGGAACGTGTGCAGGAAATAAGAATTGTATCAATGCAAGAATGGCTGGAATGTTTGCAGGAGATGAGAACTGTATAAGTACAGAGCCAATCCTTTGTTCAAATCCCAACCCTGGTGGAGTGTACGCTCCCCTCGGTGCCCAGTGCTGTTTTGCTCACTTTACCGCCTTGCTTAATTAAATAAAACTATCCCTTTATCAAACTAGACTCTGTCTGGTTTTGTCACGGAAATCTATAAAAAGCATACAATAGTGTGAATATTTCATACAATATTGTATACAAGATGAACATAGAGAATATGTGAACCTTCGAAGTTTTAATATCTCTGACTGTGGAACTTCTAGTTAGATCCTCTAGTTCCTCAATGAGAATTCTAATCATTTAGTCTTTAATAAGGAACTTTGGATTTTAAATAAAAAGCAAGTCTTTTTGCTGATAAATTCAGCAAAAAAGTCTGTACATTTGCCTGTAGTATCAAATACAGCAATGATAGGTAGTAAATACCTCTTAAAGTCCTTGGACTAGCTGTCTCTTTGATTACTTCTAGGCTCATTAATCTTACATTTTCATCCACTGTGTGTTTTAAGACACAGATCAAGAAACTGGAGCTGTTTCTTGTGAGAAGAGACTGAGAAAGATGAGATTATTCAGCCCTGAGAAGATGTATTTATACATATTGAATATCTTCTATAATAACCTGATGATAGAACAAAATGGGTCATCAGCAAGTTTTTAGTTTATACAAAATTAGTAGGAGTAGTTCATACACAGGACAGTTGAGACAACATCCAGAGGGATCTTGAGAGTCTGTAGAAACGGGCAGAAAGGAAACTCATGATTTTTTACAAGGAGAATCACTAAGTTCTGTATCTAGAAAGGAATAACCCCACAGACAACTTCAGTGTGCAAAAGCGCACTGTTGGCTCATGCCCAGATTTCATCCATTGGGATCCCTAAATCCTTCTCCAGAGGGCTTCTGGGCTGCTCTTAGTGAGTTATTCTTCCAGTTTGTGTGTGTGTGTGTATATATGTGTATCTCAGAGTCAAATAATGGAAAAAGTTAGCTTTAGAGGCTGCACAGATGTGGACATTGGTGTGTGGAATAAAATCCTGTAACCCAAATAAGATTATAAAGCAGGTACTGTTTATTCTGCTGTGCAGACACTGGGTGCAAGGAGGATAGATCTGCCTAATTTGCACACCGTCAGAAAAAACATTCTTGAGCGGATCTTGAACGACTTGCTTGAGCTAACTCTTCTCTAAGCAGTTTTGTCTTGGTGATTCCCTGTGAACCTTTCTTCAGTCCTTTTAGTCCACTGACAGGTACGCAATGAAGAATATTGAGCATAAGATAAGCAACAAAGTGTCACCTTGAATGTCCTTCAGCTGGGCAGGTGAAATAATCTCTCAAAATGTGTTTTCTGGATAGGGGAATATCTAGATATCCTACTACTTAAGTTACTAAAAAATCACTAAGCTATTAAATTGAAGAGACATGTTTCTACAATGAGTTTTAAGGTAATTCCTTATTTGGAAAAAAATAAAATAACAACATCAAAACCACAAAACACCATGGCATTTCAAGTGAAGAGAAACATCAGGTCGGATTCACCTAACCAAATGCAAATAGCTACGGGGAAGATGTCTGAGAAGTGAGAAGGGCCTCATAAGTGAACATAAAAAGACAAGAAGGCTTCATAGTGACTGAGAATAAGGGGGGTGAAGGGGAATAGTTAGAGAAAGTTTATAGAAGCAACAGTGTAGAGCTTGTTAGAAAATAAGGGATGGCAGACAGTGTGACTGGGATAGTGAGGGGAATGAATGCCATAAAGATAACGGTTTGAGAACAGCCTGAGGACATTTGGCAGGGAGGCGATTAGATGTCCACAGGGCAAGAAGAAACTAGTTTGGGGGGATGCCCCCTCGAAAGGTTAGAAGCCTTCACGAGGAAGACAACAAATCTTCATCCCATGACCCACCACATATACACAAGAAGGGAGGGTCTGCATGCTAATGAACTCTCTGGGGTGTAATGAATATGTATCTGAATTCTGGGAAAACTGTTGATTATGTATTAGTTCAGCTATCACAATTTTTCCTGATGGTGTGCAAATTAGGCAGATCTAACCCCTTGCACCCAGTGTCTGCACAGTGGAATAAACCGTACCTGCTTTATGATCTTACTTGGGTTACAGGATTTTATTCCACACATCAATGTCCACATCATAGCTCACTATCGTAGACCTCTTTTATAGCTGATGAAAGAAATGAAAAATCTAAAGAAGACATATAATATATCTACGATGAATCCCTACCTATTGAGAAGCTTTGACTCCTGGAATATAATAGTTTGGACATTGTGTCTAGCATCTTAATGTTTGTCTCAGTTAATATGGCAGCTCTGAATTCTGTTCAGCCTCAAATGCAAACTCTCCATGCTATTCACTCTGTTGGTTTATAATCCAACTCAGCTCAGAAGTTGCTTTCCTCGCTGGCACATGAGCTACAGGCTAGAGAAAAGAGGAGACACAAAGATACACATTCAGATACTGTCCTTCCTGCAAATATCAGTACAAACAACAACTCACGATTCAAGACAACTTGTCCAGAGAGCTTTGGAAAGAAATTAACAGCCCTCTTATATATATTAGCCTTTCATTGCTTACTTGCATACCAAACTATTTCATATGACTCATTTTAGAATTTATTTTCATAAATAATTGTCTCACTCCAATTTATAGGAGGGAGAGGAGGTTCTTTGATATATATATACCCATTGTGAGATTAAGAAGCAATGGTTCAAATGTTGGTTCGACCAGTTTATTACAAATCTTAATCAAGGAGATAGGGAAGGGGAGGATGGGCACTATTACGAATTAGGGTGATGGGGAAGGGAAGGAGGGCAATAGAAAAGATAGGAAAGAAGCAATAATTGCATAAAGCAGGGATAGTCACCACCAGGATCCAGCAGTGGTCCCGTTGCATGCTGTCCTAATGGTCCAAGGTGAAAGCACAGGGGGAGAGCAGCAGCAGTATGATCAGCCTTGGGCAGCAAGCAGGTAGAAGGGGGAAGCCACAGAGTAAGTCTGGGAGGAAGCAGCAGGACTCAGGTAGCAGTCCCAGGAGAGTCCATCAGCATGCAGGCATTCTGTAGTGAGGGATCTGATGGCAGACACCTTTCTTATTCAGCATGTAGGCATCACATCGTGAGGAATCTGTTGTCAGAAACCTTTCAGGGGACAGCAGCAGCAGCATGGCCGGCCTTAGGCAGCAAGAAGGTGCAGCAACACCTTAGTAGGTCCAGGAGGGAGAGGGGCAGAACGTGAGGCTTCTCATGTCCAAAAAACCTTCCATCTCATGAGGAATCTGCTCCCAGAAAACCTAATCTCATTTTTGTAGGTCCCCTTTTTATCCTTCTTCTTCTGCCAGCATGGCGTTTCTGGGTGTTTGGGTAAGAGTCATGCGCAGCACCTCCTGAGATGGCCATCTTCTTCGAGATAAGCCCACACAAAAGAGTGCTTCACAGCCATTAAAGTGTAGCTTATCTCTCACTCATTGTACCTGGCCTTGTCCATCTGTTTTCTCCAGACAAAGGATTTTGCAACCCTTGTCCAGGACTTGTCCATCAGTATTCAAGGGCTTGTTTGGACTTGTTCCTCAGCAAGCTTTGTGGGAATGGCATAAAAGAATAATCTCTTACAATTATATGTAACAGATTACTGAATTTGCTGCTGGTAAAGTTTTAGCATTCAGAATAGTATTATGACCTGTGAAATTTGGGATTAGATTCTATTTCCCAGATCTTGCTATATATTGAATAGCTAATTAATTAATTAATTATTTTAACTGAGTTAGAAGAAAAAAGAAGAAACTAACAATGGCTGTCTTTTCTACTATACATGATTGATACCTGACACCAGGAAGCGTCAGAGTTCTTCTGGCATCAATGTATTGGACAAATAAAACTTTCATCCTACTAGACTACCAATCTTGGGATTGGGATCCATAGCACATAAATATCTATCCCATGTAGTATTCAGTCTGATCTCAGTACCCTGATTTTTCTTCCAGGTTCCTTAACAACTAAGCACTTATCTTTCATGTTCTGAGCTCTGTGCTGAATTTTATTCATAGTATTTATGCTACGAAGCAATTAGATCAGAATTCACAAGATTGCTGAGATTGTTCCAAATGCACAACTTTTCAGTAGACGTAATTTGACTAACAGGGCATTGCTGAAAATATCTTCAGACTTTGTGGAAATATTAACCACTGTATGTGGAAATCTATTTTTCACTATATGTGATGGTGAATCCTGTTTGATTAATTCTCAAATCATACCAAATGAATAGACCAAGATATATTTGATTATTGGTGATAAGGAAGCAGTAACAGAAGATATCTTTGTTGAGCTAGACTATAAAGAAGATTGGCTTTAGGGATGTGAGAACAGTCAGAAAGGGAGATATCTAAAAATAAAATATGATGCCTATTCATTCAGTTCAGAAGAGAGAGAATTGGTTAAATAACTATATGCCAAGCTGAAAATGTCTTTTGGTTTCCTGTATTAAAGCACAAAAAGGTAAGACAATGTCTCTGCATGGAAGCTAGTGACTACCTATAGATGGCTTCTCAGTCACTCATTGCTCCAGATTGAATTCAGAGGTCTATAACTGATTATGAATTGTGAAATAAAGGCTTATGTATCTCACACAAGTTATCATATTAAACTATAAGGAGTTGGCTACACTTAAATTCAAAAACTAAAAAGGTTTATATTTATGTATGCATAATTCATTCACTATATCTATACTGCTCAGGGGACTAGCAGGGAAAGCTTGTTCACTGATCCAATTCATTGCTATTTGCGTACCTTTCATCACAGTCAAAGTTAATTATAGAAGTTCTAAAAAATTGTTCTGTGTAGTAAGTGCTGCTTATGATTTCATATGTAATGACCTGCTAACTATCTTTTAACCATTTAAACATCTAATTCCTCCCTTTTTTAATATACTTTTATTACTTTATTTTTCAAAAAGCACTGTTATAAAGATTACCAGGATATCAAGCTACATTTCAAACACAGCAGGACAATATAACCGTAAGAAAAAGGAATCTACTAAATAGGACACATGATGGGAAGGGAATTTTGAGAGACTAACATACTTAATACACAGAAAACAATGATTAAGAATTCTTGTTTAATGTCAAAGAGTCACAGAATGGCTTGTTTTGGAAGAGACCTTAAAGATTATCTCATTCTTACCCAAATGCAATGAGTGGGAATGCTCATACAATCATGAATGGCTTAGATTAGAAGGGACCTTAAAGATCATCTAGTTCCAAGTCTCCAGCCATAGACAGTATTGCCAGCCACTAGGTAAGGCTGCCCAGGGCTCCATTCAACTTGACCTTGAATGTCTCCAGGGACGGGATATCCACAGCTTCTCTGAACAACCTCACCACCCTTTGAGTAAAGAATTTGCTCCAAACATCTAATTTTTATCTCCCTTCTTTCTGTTTAAAACCACCTACCTTTGTCCTATCACTGTCAGGCCATGTGAAAAATCAGTCTTCCTGTTTACAAGTTCCACTTGAGTATTGGAGGGCCACAATCAGCTTTCCCTAGAGCCAAGATAAACAAGCCCAGTTCCCACAGACTCTTTTCAAATGAGAGATTCTCCAGCCCTGTGATCATCTCCACTGTCCTCCTCTTGACCTTCTGCAACAGCTCCACGTATTTCTTGTGTTAGGGGTTCCAGGCCTGGATGCAGTACTCCAGATGGTGTCTCACAAATGCAGAGTAGAGAGGGACAATCAACTCCTTCTCTCTGCTGGGCATCCCTCTTGTTGCAGCCTACAGTTTCCCTTCCATGCTGAGAGCTCATACTGCTGGCTCAAGTCAAGCTTTTCATCCATCAGGACTCCCAATTCCTTCTCCACAGGGCTGCTCTCAAGGAGTTTGCCAATCTGTATACGTCTGGGATTGCCCTGACCCAAGTGCACTGACAACAACTTTCACTTGGTCTTTTTGTACTTCATTATGTTCTAGTGGACATGTTTTTCAGGTCAGTTCAGGTCACTTTGTATGGCATTCCTTCCTTCTATTGTATCAGTTTCACCATTCAGCTTACTATCAGCAGCAAGTTTCCTGAGGGTGCACTTGATCCCATGGTCTAGGTCACTGATAAAGGTGCTATTTAATATCTTATTCAGTAAAATCAAAAGTGGGATCAAGTGCACCCTCAGTAAGTTTGCAGATGACACAAAGTTGTCTGATGCAGTTGATACATCTGAGAGACAGAATGCCCTCCACAGAGACCTAGACAGACTCAGGCAATGGGTCCAGGAGAACTTCATGAGATTCAGCACAGCCAAGTGGAAGGTCTTGCACTGAGTTATGGCACCCTCTGCTATCAACACAAACTCAGGGATAAAATGATAAGAGTCCTGTCAAAAACAACTTGGTTGTACTGGTGGATGGTGAACAAGAGAAAGGAATGTGCTCTTGAATTCCAGAAAGCCTGGGCTGCATCAAAAGAAGAGTGGCCAGCATGTCGAGGGAGGAGATCCTGTCCCTCTACTCTGTAATGATGAGACATGATTAGGAGCACTGTGTCCAGACGTTGAGACCTCAGTTCAGGAAAGTCTGCATCCGAAAGGTCATGGTTATGTAGCTGTATATGAGTTTGTAACTTCCATTTGTTTTCCATGCTTGTCTGTATATACAAGAGATGAAAACAGTGTCTCCTATTTCACTATGTTCACCCACAATGTCAGAAGAGGATGTTGATGGTATGGCAGGAGAGGTTGAACCTACCTGCCAATATTCTATTACATGTAGTTGCTGTGTGACAGATAGCACTAGGAGAGCAGCCTGACAAAGTGGTGTCTGACAGAAAATGTGTATGAAGCAAAGGTGCATAACTTAATTCCTCTGTGCAGAAATAAATAGATAAATAAAAAATTAAAAAATAAAAATAAAAGTATTGCACCCAGTGATAATCATCATCCCTTGCTGAATGCTAATGGAGATCAAACTGCGGATGTGAGCAGAGGCAGCAGTAACAGTTGGTCACCTTCACTGGTGTGGATTTATATGAGTGCAGCATGCAGGTTCTTGTCCATGGCAGGTTAAAATGCATAGCTGCCGGTGGTGACTGTTGAAAAATAGTATTTTGTAGCTGAGAATTTTCTCTACTAGTGTTATTCTGCTCTTTGTATATGTTGTAGTTTCCATGCAAATATATATAGGAGCCTTTACTTTCAGAGCTACCTAGATATGTTTAAATACAATTATGCAAAATTGCATGTTGATTTATACATATGTTTTCATGTTTACATGTCTATTCATATGAGCTCACAATAGTATGCCCATATGTGTGAGGTTTTCCTATGTCTATAGAATCAGCCAAGCAATCATTGAGTGTTCATAGATCACAACAGGTATACATGTGACAAAATGACATGTGACAATATGGCACACTAAGTTAGGTTATTCATAAACTAGAAGATGTGGTTTCAGCTGCTATCCAATCAGTAGGTGTGCTGGGTGGCCCACATTGTTCCCTGGCTTATTACTCCCAGAGAGAAGACAATGACTACGGTACACTTCACTGACACAGATCAGGTGTACTGAAATATAAACATAAACATACAAAATATATTCTGAACAGGCTATTGCCTGTTGAGAAGGCCAAATATTTACAAGGTATGCGAACTATGTATAAATAAGCAGAAATATGAAAAACACATGACATCATGACTTTGCAGAAAAGTGTAGAAACTTCTGTTGGTTCTTTAAGACCTCATTTTCATTTCCCTAAAATGTGAAAGATTGTTAAGCATCACATAGTTTCATGATCTTTGTGTTTTTGTCAAAAGTGACACTTTCTCTTTTCCTACACAATGTCCATTCACAGCTCAGGCCTTTGACATGAGTTCTAAGCTGCACACTGTTAGGCACAGATAAGGTGAGTGGAGATGGCTGAAGGCGAGTGGAGTGACGGAGACATAGCTATGGCCTTATCTAGCCTGCACAGCTAGGCATAGTTCTCACTATCAACCAGAGGACTGCTACCAGATGTACTTCTAGTTCTGATCTCACATCTTGCATGACTTTTCACTTTCTTTAGCAGGGCCATAGTCCACACTGGGATAATGTGGTACATAGTAATGTTAAAAATGGCAGCCTCTGGGAAGGAAAGAGTAAACCTGTTACATGACTGGAAAAAGAATGGGACTTCTGGGACCATGAGGCATGTGACTAGGCTGTCTTGTCATTTTA
This sequence comes from Syrmaticus mikado, assembly GCA_003435085.1. NCBI lineage: Eukaryota > Metazoa > Chordata > Aves > Galliformes > Phasianidae > Syrmaticus > Syrmaticus mikado. The sequence continues at coordinate 190,408 of QGNR01000178.1, forward strand.
GTTTCTTATCTTGTGTGAAATCTGTCCTTTAACTCTTGACAGGGTACACTGAAGGTCCACTAATTTCCAAATTTTTAGTATGTACAAACAAATGCTACACCCAATCTTTGTCTGGGTCACTTCTGACTGACAGACAAAATGCTTTTAATTCTGAGGAATATTAAGATACAGAATATAAGGGTAAATGGGAGGGAGGGAGGGAGGGAGGGAGGGAGGGAGGAAGGAAGGAAGGAAGGAAGGAAGGAAGGAAGGAAGGAAGGAAGGAAGGAAGGAAGGAAGGATCATAATTTTAAATAGTGTCTAGGAGTTCAATAAAGAAATTAATTGTGTGGGGAAAAGCAAAACAAAACAAAACAAAACAAAACAGTCCGAGATAAAGTGAAATACACTATCAATCTATCAATATCATTCTGAGTTGCATGGAATTATTGTGGCCTAAGCACAGGACCAGGCACTTGGCCTTGTTGAACCTCATCTCATTAATAATGATACAATCAAAAGCAACAAAGTAGAATTTTGTGATCCTGGGAGTTTTTTCCAGTAACTTTGAAACACAAGAAAAGTCACAGGCATGAGCTCAGTGTCCTTTAGTAAATGATGTTGCTTACTTAGTTTCATTTCTACTGTTGTTTCTATTTTCCTTGCTGAAAGAACTCTGTTGTTCCTACTGCCCCTCTGCTGCCATCAGTCACATGGTAATAAAATGTAACAAAATATGTTTAGAATGTTCAGTCTCTACTGTCACACCACAAACATCTGTCCCATCATCAACAGCCAACATAACAAAATAAGAGGAGTTACTTCCAGAACAGCCCTTGTATTTTGTTTAGTTTCCCCTTCTGTTTCTTTCAGAAAACTATAGAACACATCCACCTCATAGATGTAAGTCAGATAATTTTCCTGTCTTCATTGTTCTACACAATGGAGAGAAACACTCTACCTCTAAGGAATGTTACCTTTTATCCCAAATTGCACATTGGGTGACTCAGATTCTCAAGAACTTCTCCTTCACTTCCCCCACCTAACAAGAAGACAGACTAATGTGACCAGCTACTATTTTATTTAATACCAAAAGGAATCATTGAAATTACTGTCTTGCACAAGTACATCTGTACATATAATACAATTGTGATATCAACGTGTATATGGGTATAAATTTAACATAGTCTAAATTTATTAAAAAAATATTAAAACCACAATTAAAATTGAAATGTCATTTGTTACAGAAAAATATTTGTTTATGTATTGCTGTTAACCTTAAGAAAGTCTTTCTACATATCTTTGGAATTCAGCTGTTTCAAAATAGCGCTGATAGCATAGAATGATTATGTTTCACATAATTATAAAGCTTGAACAAGTGTTCATTTTTTGTTGTTTGTTTGTTTGTTTTTAATATTTATATATATATTTGCATCAGTGTGATTCCTTTGCTTCCTCCTATAACCCCACAGAAATTCTTTTTTTTGTTGTTGTTTCTACACAACCATTAAAACCAACATGCATGTTGGTTTTAATAAACACGTTAATAAAGTGCATTCCATACCAGTAAATATGAAGGGGAAAATCCTTTTTCATCTATAAAAACTCTTCTATAAATGCATTTTGAGTCGTATATTTTGGAGATCATTTCCTCTATTTCTTTGTGTATCTTAGAGTAAAATAACAAAAGAAAATAAAGATAAAAGAAAAGAAATGGAGAAGAAGAGACAAACAGACAGAAACATAGCAAAGCAAACTGGTTCACCACTCCATGATACAGTGGTGTCTTGGTGTCAGGTGCTGATCTTCAGTAGTCACTGGTCGTCTGAGGTTGTTTTGTTCAGTTGACAACTACCAGCAACAGAACAAGTTCTTACTTAAAATCCAAAGTGGTTGAGCCTGCTTTTTTTTGGAGTGACAGCTTCTGGCTTTGGGATCTCTGCAGGAACTCCTTTGTTTCCTGGTCTTTCAGGCCTTGCAAATTTGAGTCAGCAGAAAAGAGGAAGCACAGACACTCAGCTTCTATCTTGTCTTTACAGGATACAACAGTATCATCTCCCAATACGCTGTATTGAACTGAATTTCATTAGCTCGCAAGGCCAAGTCTTCAGCCAATAAACACTCCTGGGCCCACCCTTTTGAAGACAAACAACTTCAGAGAAATGCTTCCAAATCTAAAACTGTCCACAAAGTGATGTTGGTTGCCTCATATTGATTTGAGACATTCCTTACTAATCTCAGGCAATGCTTCTTTCATAAGAAGTCACTGTAGGTCAAGTTAATCAAAATAGGCCCAACTTTACTAGGGAATCTTGTGCTGCATCAACTAACAGTGCCTAACTTTTAATCAAAAAGTTCTATGAATTTAATTCACAATGCTGATATAAACACCTAGCATTCAGAACAACTAATGTTTGGGTCACTGTCAGGTTAAACCCATACCAAGCAGCAAATGCAATAGTTTTCTGGCACTGCTCTTTAGACTTCTATCTCCTCTTGCAACTAAATTGCACTGAAGGCTCTGAACAGCTTTTCCAGAGCTAAACTACATGGCACAAATAAATAAATAGTATTAAAAAAAAAAAAAAAAAAAAGTACCTCAATTTAGGATATAAAGTAGGAATCCTCAATTTAGAAGGATGTAAAGTAGGGATCATTTATTAAATGAAGTTCATTGCCTGTAACTCAAAGTCTGCACAGAAATATCAGAAAGCTCTTTTAATTTTTTTTTTTATTATTTTTTTTTTTATCTCAGTTGTTATTCTTTTTCAGTTGTTGTTTTCTTTAAAGACTTCTAGAACTGATGAAATAAGGAACCAAAGATTAAACTGTATTTACTATACTATTATTACTCTGAATAAATTGCCAGAAATTATTTCTAAAAGACAAAGATGCATGTTATATTAAAATAAATAAACAAATAAATTGTGGTTTGTTTGTTTGTTTGTTTGTTTAAATATAGATTCTTATCAAGGGAGAAAATAAGGCTTAGGAAAGAGGAGAACCAGGACTGTAAACAGGAAATTTCAAGTATACAAAGTTATCATATGTTATGTCCACATTTATATGTTTGTTCAAGGTAATTTATAGATTTAAGACTTTGCAAACAGGTAAAGAGCAAAAGACAAAATAAGGATGAAAAAGAAAAGAAAAAATCATACATTAAGTCCACATGTATATGTTTGTTCAAGGTAATTTATAGATTTTAGACCTTGCAAACTGAGCTAAAGAGCAATGGTCAAAATTAGGAAGAAAAAGAAAGGAAAAAAAAAAAAAAACATCACAGAAGCTTTTGGTTGATCTTTAGCTGTTTTTTCCCCAATTTTGCAAATTTCTATTGTTTCTTAGGCTGTAATGAGTAACATTCTTAGTTCACTCGAACCCAAAGCAATATGAGAATGTGAAGAAGAAGTCCTTTCACCTTGTGGATGCAAAGATTAAAGTAGTTTATTATGACTCCAGAGTTTCTTGTGAAACAGAATCATTGAGGGAAACAAGGCTGTTCATACGCCAAGTAGAACTAAAAGTTTTAGAACTAGTGCTCATTGATTCCTTTTGCTAAAGTAGTCATTAAACTAATATGATCCCTACTGATAAGCAAACCAGCCAAATAAAGTCAAGAAATCAGTAGCATACCAACATTTCTAAAGATCTAGAGACTATAATTTTTTACTATTCAGTTAATGCTTTCTGCTAAGTAAAGAAAATTGTGATATGGCTTTAACTACTTAAAATTCATTTCTTTAATGTGAATAAAATAAAATAAAACAAAATAAAATAAAATAAAATAAAGTCTTGGGAAAAGGCCTCTTTCCTTTCAATTACTTTAAATTTCCTCTTCTGATGTGTATTTCAGAACCCAATAAACTAAGTCATCACTCTTTTAAATAATGTGATCCAGAGCTGTCATGGAAAGATATAAGTATGTGAAAAAAAATGAAGTCACTAAAAGAAGAATATAATAAGAAGTTCCATCTCATCTTCTGTAAAAGTTTTAAGTTCAAGGTATTCAGCAAGAGATAGTAAATTAAAATTGCATTATCTTAATCAATTCCTTTTCTTTTCCCTTTCTTGGTCTTAGCATATTAACAGTAACTCCAGGTATGTGTACAGACTGAGAAAAGAACTCACTGAGAGCAGCCCTGCAGTGGAAGACTTGTTCTGGTGGATAAAAAGCTGGACATGAGCTAGCATTACACACCTGCAGTCTGGAAGGCCAGCTGTATCCTGGGCTTCCTCAAAAGAAGGGCAGCCAACAGGGAGAGGGAGCTGATTCATGAATTCTGTGATGCTTATCTTATCATTGGATTCATATGAATACATGATGAGATAATTTTGGAGTTACTCTAAAATCTGAACACTCAGAAGTCCATGAGGCCAGAAGGATTGCACCCTAGAGTGCTGAGAGAGTTGGTGGATGTGGTTGCCAAGCCTCTCTCCATCATCCTTTGGCAGTCCTGGCTAACTGGCAATGTCCTGGTGGACTGGATACTGGCAGATGTGACACTGGAAAGATGATCCTGGTAACTACACACCTATCAGTCTCACCTTGGTGCCAGGGAAGGTCATGGAATGGATAATCTCAGGAGCCATCATGGATCAACTAAATGTCAATTAGGGGATCAGGCCCAGTCAGCATGGGTTTATGGATGGTAGATTCTGTTTGACAAATCTGATTTTGCTCTATGACCTTGCTTGACAAAGTGACTTGCTCAGTGGATGAAGGTAAAGTCAATGTGGTCTACCTGTACTTCAGTAAAGTCTTTGACACTGTCCCCCACAGCATCCTTATCAAGAATCTGGCTGCCCATGGTTTGGATGGGCATATGCTCTGATGGATGAAACACTGGCTGGATGGCTGGGCCCAAAGAGTTGTGGTCGATGGAGTTTAGTCCAGTTGGTGGCCAGTTACAAGTGGTGTCCCCCAGAGCTTGGTACTGGGGCCACTCCTATTTAACATCTTTATTAATGATCTTGATGAGGGGATTGAGTGCAGCCTCACTAAGTTTGCAGATGACACCAAGTTGGGAGGAAGTGTTGGTCTGCCAGAGGGGAGAAAGGCATTACATAGAGACCTGGATAGACTGGATTGATAGGCCAAGGAAAACTGTATGAGTTTCAAAAAGACCAACTGTCGGGTCCTGCATTTAGGTCACAACAACCTCAGGCAACTCTACAGGCTTAGAGAGTAGTGGCTGGAAATCTGCCTGATAGGAAGGAACCTTGATGTACTGATGGACGGTCAACTGCATATGAGTCAGCAGTGTCCCCAGGAAAGCCAATGACATCCTGGCTTGTATCAGGAATGGTGCGGTGAGCAGGACTAGAAAAGTAATCCTGCTCCTGTACTCAGCACTTGGTGAGGCCTCACCTTGAGTACTGTGTTCACTTTTGGGCACTTCAATACAGAAAGGATATTTGAGGTGCTGGAGAAGGTCCAAATAAGGACAATAAGGCTTGTGAAGGTCTTGGAGAATATGCCTATAAGGAACGACAAAAGGAACTAGGACTGTTTAGTCTTCTCACTGGTGACAGGTGACAGGACAAAGGGGAATGTCCTCAAGTTGCTCCAGGGGAGGTTTAGGTTGGATATCAGGAGAAACTTCTCCACAGAAAGGGTGCTTGAACACAGGAATAGGCTCCCCAAGGTGGTAATTGAGTCACCATCCTGAGATGTATCTAAAAACCATTTGAATGTGGTGCTCAGGGACATCATTTTACAGAGTTAAGGTAGTATGGTTAGGTTGTGGTTGGACTTGATGATCTTTAAGGTCTTTTCTAATCTGAGCAATTCTATGATTCTATGATTCTATGACTGCTTTTTCTACTTTACCTACATGAGGCATCCAGACCTGGAGTCCCCAACACAGGAGAGCCACAACTGTTGGAGTGGGTCCAGGAGGCTGGAGCATCTCTCTTCTGATGAAAGGTACAGGAAGCTGGGCTTGTTCATCTTGGAGAAGGCTCTGGTGAGACTGTATTATGGCCTACCCATATTTAAAACAAGATTATAAGCAGGAGAGAGACAGACATTTTACACAGTCTGATGTGAGAGGACTGAATGGCTTTAAACTAGATGAGTGGGGATCTGGGTTAGACATTAGGAGCAAGTTTTTCAGTCAGAAGATGATGAGACACTAGAACACACTGACCAGAGCAGCTGTAAATGCCCAGTCCCTGGAGACATTCAAGCCCAAGTTAGATGGGTCCTGGGCAGCCTGATCTAGTGAGTGGCAACCCTATCCATGGCAGTGGCTTGGAACTAGATGCGCTTTTATGTCCCTTCTAACACATGCCATTCCATGATTCTATGAATGATCCCCACACACTATTCCATTATGTCCTTTTTTCTCAATAATCCAAGTTTCTGAAACAGTATACGAAGTGAAAACACTGTGTGGTCACTTACAAACAAAAGAGTACTCTTAAGTTCTAACTGGTTTTCATTGTTTCTCTCCATTAACTAGAGTGCTAATAATTAATGTAAGGCTGTTAGGAGTTCTGAATCAATGCATTCTCAGCTTTCCTCAGTGTTGATTTATGAAAAAGACAAAGATCACTTCTTATTAAAAAATATAGCAAAAAAAAAAAAAAAAAAAAAATTAGAACTCATTGAGTAAAAAAATAAAACAAAAAAATCTGTTGGAAAAATGGCAACAACAAACAATTAGAAAGGGATTTTTTTTAATTGTTTTTCTTTTTGTTTGTTTGTTTTGTTTTGTTTTGTTTTGCAATTGCTGTACACAATTCTATACCTTGTGTGATAGCCAAATTATAAATGGATACCAGCAGCATATACAGGATTAGGAAATAAATCTTAAACAATCCTAAGTCTATTATCATGCAGCTTACTGTTTTTCAATCTATCTTTTGAGATTTACAGGAGTCTCATGTATTAGCCTGTGGAATAAAATGAGGAGGAAAAAATGCAGTGGTAAAGTTGTATAGGCCATGCAGAAACTATTTAAAGATACCATATTTCAAACTGAAATTGTCATTTCTGTGACTAATAAATCTCTTAAGAGATGAAAACAATTTATTTAGCAGCTTTGTTTAAATACCAGAGCAAAGAACATGATTAAGAATAAATCAATATTATTAGGTGAACTCTTGAACACTTACCAAAACTTTCCCTTTGCTATCCTGATAATATGATGGAAAATTCTAGATTATCTTATGGTATGAAGAATACATGTGATATTTCTGTAAACATCTGATGTTTATTTATAATAATGATGTGTCTATTGTGTTATCACTGTGAAACAAGACAAACTTTTTTATGTATGATAAATGATTGAAATCACATTTCAGTAAACAAAAAACAAAACAACAAAAAAAAGATCATTAATGTTACATTTCAACCAACTGTTCCTATACTTGCGTAGAGTTGCTCAAAAATTAGTAATTCAAAAGTAAAATATTAGCATTCTTTGAATGAAGTATCATAGAAGCATAGAACTATAAAATCATGGAATGACTTGGGTTGGAAGGAATCTTAAGGATCATGTAGTTCAAGCTCCCTGACAAGGGCAAGGTTGCCAATCACTAGATTAGGCTGCCTAGACTTAGACCAAAATGCATATATTCTGTATGATGTAAGTTTGCCACAGTTTTTGCTTACTTTGCTTCTATATTTGAATTATTTGGGATAAATCTCAGACTCATTGTAGTACTCAACTAGTTTTATGTAGCACTAGACTGGCAAAGGCATATAGTAAATATAACTACCTATAGGAATTGATTAGGTTAATGCACATGCTGCACTTATGTAATAGAAAAAGTAAAAGGAAGCCTATGTAGATTCTAATTAATTGAAGAATAACAGGCAATTCCCAGACACTGGAATGATATCGTTTTTCTGGTTATATTGCTAGAAAAGATCCCTAGGACATATTTAGCTTACGTGAACCAGCATTCTCCCAAATACTGTTCCAGAACAGGATGAAAACTACTGTTAAAAAGATTACTGCCATATGGATATCTTCTTTTGGAAAGTAAGGAAAGTTGATAATGGGCCTCATATATAGGAAATAATGATAATTCATTATTATAGATGAAAACTAAATTATTTCTTCGCAAGTAATTCTTCTGGAGATTATTATTTTGTAAAGATTTATAACTGTGTTATGTAGGGACAGTTTAAAGTGAGCAGTTGTCATAGCTACTGTCTTCATTCCTTTCTGTTTTGTCCCCTCTCCTATTTGCATCAGAGGAAGCAAACAGTTCTAAAGTTAAAAACT
>QGNR01000178.1:214005-228989 GCA_003435085.1 Syrmaticus mikado
GATGAGGTTTAATAAGACCAAATGCCGGGTCCTACACTTTGGCCACAGCAACCCCAAGCAACGCTACAGGCTTGGGGCAGAGTGGCTAGAAGACTGTGTAGAGGAAATGGACCTGGGGGTGTTGGTTGACGCTCGGTTAAACATGAACTAGCAGTGTGCCAAGGTGGCCAAGAAGGCCAATGGCATCCTGGCTTGTATCAGAAGTAGTGTGACCAGCAGGAACAGGGAAGTGATAGTTCCCCTGTACTCAGCTCTGGTGAGGCCGCACCTCGAGTACTGTGTCCAGTTCTGGGCCTCTCGCTGCAAGAAAGACATTGAGGCCCTGGAGCATGTTCAAAGAAGGGCAACAAAGCTGGTGAGGGATCTGGAGCACAGGCCTTATGAGGAGCGGCTGAGGGAGCTGGGATTGTTCAGTCTGGAGAAGAGGAGGCGCAGGGGAGACCTTATTGCTCTCTATAACTACCTGAAGGGGGGTTGTAGCNTCAAGGAACGTTTGGACGTTGTGTTGAGGGATATGGTTTAGCGAGAACCATTGGGGATAGGTGGATGGTTGGACTGGATGATCTTATAGGTCTTTTCCAACCTTGGTGATTCTGTGATCTGTGATTCTGTGAATTTTATGTGACGCTCTCCCCTTCCCTAAAAATGTTGGTACACTGAGCTTTGTGGATTTAGTCTCCTTCCACTACTAATAAAACTTTTTCTTAACAGACAACAGCGCAAAACAGTTATAATGGACTGAGACTCTACATCCAAACACAAACAAAACAATTAGTACTTGCTAATTTAACATATAAGCACAATCTAAACAACAGGAAATATTCCATATAGATTAAGTATCACTGAGTGTTGATTAACAGAATCTCCTTTAAAAAAAATAGCTTCAGAAGCAGGATTCTCTTCTCAGTTGTCCTTTGCTTCTATTGATAGCATAGATTTCTTGCTTAGTGTCCATTCACTTAAAATGATTAACGTAACTTTTTATTTTCCTTCGTATTGCATACTATGTCTCAATCACAGTGCCTGAAATATGTACAGAGATTATTTTCTTGACTTTTTGCTAATAACAAGACATTAATCAAAATTGTGAAACATTTGAGTATTAGAACAAAGATTTTTGGAATCCAGGGCATAATTTCCAAGTATGCTATAATAATTCTTCCCTCACTATTGTTGAAGTCAAATCTTTATTAGGTAAAGAACAGATCATTAATGAGATTATAAAATTAATATATATTTTAAAAGTAGTCAATTACATAGATAAAACCTCGTGAGATGATAAAGAATTGCCTATATTTTCAAATTTGGGGGAACTGTGCATATTTCTGTTAGGGGGAAAAATAATATGTAAAGTAAATGAACAGTAGTGTGAATACAAATCAGGATCCAGGATTGTTCTCCTCCCTTTTTAGCAAAGAGGTTTATTACCGAACTAAAGTGAATCCCCTCCAGTCCCTAACACCCACCTTTTGAATCTGTAAATCTTTTTTGTTTGTTTTGTTTTGTTTCAGTTTCATGATGAAAGACAGAAAACAGAATCATCACAACTAATTCTTTCCTTATAGTAGTGAAAAAATGGTGAAAGAGAAATAATGTACAGTGTACTCCTTCATTACAAAGTATGTCCAAGGCCCATTCTCCAGCTTTCTTAGCAGGTTCTTTCACAAGCNTATTTATTTATTTATTTATTTATTTATTTATTTATTTTATCCCACTGTTACTCCATCACAATAATTTCAGAAGAGTTGATTATGAACTTCAGAGAATGATTTGATGTTTCTGGGCATCAACAATTCTGAAATTATTCAGATATTCTCTGTATTGGTGTTTCTTATTGACACTCTACACAACTATATGATAGATTAATAAATGAGAATCCCTCAGTCTTCCCACATATGTGCTATGGAATCAAGAATCTCTTCATTTCAGTAAGGTAATCTCCTCTTTCTATTAACTTTGTATGCCCGGATGTCCATTATCTGGGCATTACAATAAATTGCATAATTGCAATACACACTGTAGGATTCAATTGCCTAATCATATTTATCCACTGCCATCTGAGATGCAATATGTATCTGAGACAAGTCTGATAGAGTTGAAGCAGGTCCTATAAGAGATCTATTTATTGAGTCCAGATGCCAGCTGGACTCAAAATATGCTACATAGCTCTGGATGTTTCCATTTATGTCTTATACTCAGTCCAGAGGATGTGATTCAGCTACCCCTACCCCCCACTCCCCAAAATATCATCTACATGAAGACACTTTTATGTAAGCAATTTTGATTAACTAGTTCAGAAGTAGATGCCTACATTTGATCTATTATCCATTTTAGCAAGATCTATAAGGAGAACAGTGGGACCCTTGTGACCTGGATCTTAAGCAAAAATCTAAATTAGGAATTTTAATATGGAAACTTATATGACATTTAAAACAAACAGAGAAATTTCAGCTAGGTTTTTGTTCTCTTGGATAACCACAAAGGGATGATAGATTTGCAACATTATAAAAAGGAATCCTCTGTCAAAGGGAATATGCTCAAAAACTATTCAATGCTTTGCATGAACAGCTACTTTCAGTCCATAGATATGCAAATATGAAATATGAATTGTTACCCTAGTCACAGGCAGACATTCCTAGAGCAGGATTAATTTGCTGTAGTTTGGAAGCTAGTTTTAAGATGAGATACATTGTGATCTGTAATTTTTTCTCCCATACAATAATAAATAGCACATATCTACATTTTGTCTCGTGTCTGTATGTTTGACAGTCTTTAAAAAGCCATTAAAGGACACACTAAAAATTCAGTATTTCCACTAATATTAATGCAAAACTTACTAATGAATGTAAAACCCAAGCCTTATAATTCTACTTCGAGTTAATGTTCAGTGTTCAACATCATTTTAACTACGGAATCACCTCCATATGATCAAAGATTGGAAAATTATCCTTGATGTTATTTTTCTTAACAATTTTCTTTGTGGAATACAAATGAAGTTGCAATTTCATGGACAGACTTAAGATTACAACCACACAAGTTTACACAGTTAATCAATCCTTGTGAGAAGCCAATTCTGATGGAAGTAAGAAGATAACAACTTTAGTGTCTTGCCAACAAGATCATCAAATATATAATCAACCCCAATTTATTTTTCAGCTTCACAAAATGATCATTCCTTAGTGGAGAAGAAATGGCCCATTATAGATCTCTGAATATATTTTATTCTACTGGTTGCTATATAAAAGGTTTGTCTTTAACTGAAATTTAGGACTNTTCACCTAGGGACCCTATCCCTTTTCCCCTTCCCTTTGCATTTTGTGGGGACAGTAGGCCCCTGGGCCCCTTGTCTATAGAACTTACTATATGAAAGCCCATTGTCTTCCTCACCAGGTTTACAAGACCTAATCCTTGCAAACTGGGAAGAATTATGTTGACATGATTTATAGTACTCAGACTTTTTTTTCCTTCTCTCTTGACTACTTGCTTTCCATCTTTCTCTCCTCAGCTGCCTATTTATTTTCCAGTCATTTCCAGTCTGACAGGGTAGTTACTTAATTGTGAATGCCAATGCTCAGTTGTATCAGGATGATCCAGTAAGTGCCCAATTTGGTTTAAATTTCTAGCTAAGATTATTAATGGACACACACACACACCATTATTTGTAGATGAAAATGTTAGTATAAATATCATAGGCTAGCTCAGTTGAAAAGACTTCAAGGATCAAGTCCAACTCCAATCTAACCATACTACCCTAACTCTAACAACCCTCCACTAATTCATATCCAAACAGTTTTTAAACACATTCAGGGATGGCACCTCAACCACCTCCCTACAGAGCCTATTCCATACTTAACAACCCTTTCTTGTAAAGCTTTTCCTGATATCCTATCTAAACTTACCTTGGTGCAACTTGAGACCATTTCTCCTCATCCTGTCACCTGTCACCAGTAAGAAGAGACCAACCCACTCTCACTGCAATCACCTTTCAGGTATTGGAAGAGAGCAATAAGGTCTCCCATCAGCCTCCTCTTCCCCAGACTAAATAGTCCCTTAAAAATCAGAAAAGAAAAATAAAACAAATATATGAGTTAGAAAACTGACATTCACTGAGAGCATCACCTGATTTGTCTTTTAGTGCATATCTTTAGGACACAAATAATTTAGGAAGGAGAATGTTTATTATTTAAAAAATGCTAAAAGCAAATTTTATGCACTTTACTGAAAATTGCAAGTCCCTTTATGGAAGAATATGCAGCCTGAATCACACTTAGAAGCTTTGACAGAATATTTATTAATTTACAACACATTATGTTTTGGGATGGAATACTACTTGTCCTGGGAATTGGACTAACAAGTTTGTTAAGCGAAATTTATATTTTTATATTAAAAGTATTAGTTTAAATAAACCTTCTTGTCTATTAATTAATTCATGCTTTCTTTACCACATAACCTGGTTAAATTAATTAGTATACTTGGTACAAATCAGACTTAATCCATCTTTCATGGAATAATTGTTATTACTGTTATTTAATTTCACTTTTCAATATTTTTCAGAATTAGGGTTAAAATATCATTGAAATATTCTTCTTGAGTTAGTTAGTTCTCTAGCTATTGCACACTACAACACATGTAGTAGAGAAATCTCTTTAAAGAACTTCAATTATCCACATTTTTTTGTCACTTAAAATACAGCATTCCAAACAGGGCAAACGTACATATAAAGATCTTAGGTGGGTTTGAGGAATTCAGTTTTGAAAAGCTGCATTTAATAAAGGCAACCAATAGTATCAGGCAACCATAAATTAACAGATTTTTTTAAGACTGATTATTTCTAACTTGTCATGGTTTTATGATTTTTGGTTATGGGTATTTCACATTGTAACATCATGTAGTGCACTGGGAGTTAAAGAGTTGATGTTCCAGTTCTGGGTAACTGTCCCAGAAGAGAATAAGAACTACATACTCCAGATAACTTTGCATTCAGAAAGGAGATAAAATTACTGGCAAAGTCATAGGACCGAGCTCTCCTCCCTTCTGCTCGTCCCAACTGCATGTCCCAGAATCGCAGGATCACAGAATAGCCAGGATTGGAAGGGCCTTGAATACTTTGAGGGATGGGGCATTCACAAGCTCTCTGGGCAGCCTATTCAAGGTCAGATTGAATGGGGCCCAGGGCAGCCTGGTCTAGTATTAAATGGGGAGGTTGATGGCCCTGCATGTGGCAGGGGAGTTGGAGATTCATGATTCTTGAGGTTCCTTCCAACCTTGGCCATTCTGTGATTCTGTGACTCTGTGATCTTAAAGATCCTTTCCAACCCAAACCATTCTATGATGCTATGATATGCGTTTCCTATGTGAACAAATGCAAACTTGGCATACACAAAATGTTAGAAAACCACTACTAAGGTTAAGCCTTTAAAGCCTGAAAAGTTTTCAAAATTTGTGTGTTTTGTTGCTTTGTTTATTTTATTTATTTATTTGTTTATTTATGAAAGGGAAACTTAGTGAACTTGTTCTTGTCTCTAACTTCTGCTTATAGATATATACATTGTTTATCCATCCAGCCACAGAAACGAGTACAAGAGACTATTGAAGACTTTTATTTCATTATTTTTGTAAAAGCTTTTAGATAAACAGAAAAAATGTGATACCGCAGAAGAAGAGGTGATAGTATTAGAAAAAGCAGCTTTAAACTATCTAGAACTGGTTTGCATTTACTTCTTATTTCTTCTTTCCCATGACAGACAAGTTTCTTTTTGAAGAAGAAATGTAGGGGATGAGAAGGGATCATTTATGTCCTTAATTGCAGTTGTATGCTAATGAGTGGAGGAAATTGCTGCTGATGAAAAAACAACCTGTATTTTAATACCAGCTGTTTTGCCCTTTCCATGTACAACACTGGGCCATTTTCACTTCCATTGTTTGGAAAATTTCATTTCATATCCATGTATTTGTTTCATTTGTACATTCACTTCCAGTATAAATGTATTCCAAAATATTGTGTCATTTGTACTTGTACTAAATGGTTTATTACACCAAATAGGAATTTTGTGCCAATGAAGTTTATTACACATATATTTAAAGATATCTATTTGATAGGTTTTCCCCTCCCCCTCCCCCTCCCCCTTCCCCCCCTCCCCNTCCCTTCCCTTCCCTTCCCTTCCCTTCCCTTCCCTTCCCTTCCCTACTGAAATTACAGTATAGAGCACTATCAAGTTTTAAGCTTTCACAAAGATAGTATTATTCACGGTAGAAAAAAAAAAGGGGGGAGAAGGGATGTTCTGATTTGCTTGTTTTATTCTTCCCACAAATACCTAAGTATCTATGTGTTCTCTTTCAGAACACTGTATTATTAAAGTGGAGTTTGTTGTCAAAATATTTATTTTTCTTTTTTTCAATTACATAAAAGTTACAAAGATGTGTTTGTTCTGTTTTGTTTTTAGAAAATTCCTTAGCATTTTACTATATGAGTGCCAACTGATTCAATTCCAAACTACTGTCTTAACAGTCAGTGTCCTTTAGGACTAGCTGTTCTCTGAATCACAGAAAAGATTGTATTTCTTCATTTGTGACACGGAAAAATACAAAGCAGATTGTTTGCCCCATTTAACAAGATATCGTTGTAACATTACTAGCTCAGAGATGAAAGTTGGATATTTATCAAAATGAAATGTCAACATTAAGGCCTTTATTGTGGTTTAAATCATATTGTAGTAAATCTTTGCTATGGGATATAATTTATCATTTGTAGAAATGCATATACAAAAACTCTAGTTTTCATTTTCCAAACTGAGTATTGGCTGCTACTATCCAAAACATTTAATTTCATACTTGCAAATTGCCACAAGAAATATTAGGTAAATGCTGTTATATTTAAATTATATACAGTATATAAAATATTATATTTTCACCTAAAGTATTATAGAGCACCCAAAACAGCAGAGAATATAACATTTCAATTTGACTTTGACATTTATAAATATAATGTTCTTTCTAACTATATTGTTCTGAGTTAAAACCAAGAGAAGGTACAGAGATCAGCAGAAAAAATTATTCCTGTATGCTCACAAAATCATACATTAAATAGGTCTGAATTGAATGAATTATAGTTGTATAGACTTTAGTTACACAAAATACTGAGTATTTTAAAAATACTTAGTATTTTAAAAGTACATATTTATGAATATGTACAGAAGTATTTGTATGTATATATATATAACAAGTCTCTATACCACCATTAGGAATGGAATTTTCAAGGTATATATTCATGGATTAACTACCTTTTATTTACTTATTTATTTTTAAATCAATGTGAAAACCCTGACAATGATATGAATAAAATACAGAAATGTATATGAAGCCTGTTGTTTGCTTTCAATATTACTGTTTTATACATGATTAGAGTGAAAATACACAGGCAAACATTGAATATGATTCTCATCCAGTACTATTTTGTACGCAAAAAGACTTCTCAGGGTGTTTTAAATTATACTCCAAAATTCCTTCAGAAAGACAGTTATTTTTGTATCCTGAACTGTATCTGCCCAACTCTAATTGTTTAGATTACTCCCCGCACATTGGAGAAACAAAGAAACACAAATGGTCTTTGTTAAGTAATTATCAACTGTAACACTTTCAGAAAAGGAGACCAGAGGGTGATATCAACTTCAGTAACAACTGCTTATAGGCATTAGATACAGCAGAAACCGCAGAAACTGTCCTGGAGCTATACAAGAAGACCATTGATGGTTTAGATTGAAAAGCTATTTCTAAAACACTAAGCTGTTAAGACAAGAGCTTGTCACTAGGGAAGCAGAGGTGGAATTATTTACGTTCTTATCCAGGGAGTCATGATGGCAAGCAGACAGCAAGTGTCCTGTTCCCCTGGGTCTGTAGTGGGGGTGCAAACAGATCTGGAAAAGAATAGACATTGACTCTCCTCTCTAAAGAGGATGTGATATATCACCAAGTTCTGTGGATCTGTTCTTGTATCCATCTTACCCCAAATTCATCTGTGACAATTTTCAGCAAAGGTTCAAATGGACTTGGGTCAAATTAAATTATTTCTGTGCTATGGTTCTGCACTTTCCAGACAATAGCTGAAAAATAGCTGAACAGTAGTTTTCCGATGTTGCCTACTATTCTGCCTAAAAATAACAGAATGCTGAGAAGTTATTTTTGGCTGATTTGCAGTACCATATAATTACGATATTTTGGGAGGTGGAGGATATTAAACCTGCAAAATTCAGTGGAGCTGTTTGAATAAGTGCATGTTGCAAGGCTAAAATTTTGGTTCAAAATAATATGTTTCAATTTTAAAAATAGCTAAAATATTTTAATAACTTTTTCATTTTTACTATATTTAATTATTATTTTTTAATGTTACTTGAATTATTAGACAAATGTATGCAGGCCTTTGTGACTAAATAATCACACCTTTCTGGGTAGAGAGGTCATTTAAGTTTGTATGGGTTCTTTGCGCTTGTATTTTTGGGGGGTGTTTCTTTTTTTTGTGCATTTGTTCTTGCTTTTTGTTGTTGTTTAGTAGAATAAATGAGTACATGAATGTCTATTACAGGGTTTTCTTTTCTATATTCTTTTGAATAAAACCTATCTGTATATTAGTAATCTGGTACTGTACTCAGAGTTATTAATTGCCCTCAATTTATGATTTTTCAAAGCCTTCTTATCTCTACTTTGTGAGACAATTTTTGTCCTTGCTTTCTTGCTTGGTTGCTTCCTTTGCTTGATTGCTTGATAGCTTGTAATGGGGAGCCCAGATCTGAGCTCAACATTACAGATGTGGCCTCATCAGAGTTGAGAGGGATCTTTTTCCACACCCAACATACTTGCAATGTACTTAATGCAGACTAGTGTTCTCTTGATCTATTTTTAAAAAAATGATATTAAGAGAAACTCAATAATGTGTTTAAGCTGCTAACTTGTTTGTAATATTTTTTTCTTCTGCATGTTAAATTTACCACTGAATCCTTACATGATTAATATTCAATTTCTTACACCTTTTTTTATTTGAACAGTGCAAACACTTATGTAATCAATACAAATAAATACAAATCAAATGGCTGTCCTAGACGTTCAATGGATTATCATGGAACTAAATAAAATATACAAATGATGCAGTAATAGGGCAGACATGAAAAGTTTCTTATTCAGAGTTCAAAAAAAAAAAAAAAAANAAAGCCACAAAAACATCAGATGCATGAAAAATGAGCAAGGAAAGTCATCCAGAAAGGACGAAAATATGTTGATGAATATCTTCCCTTTTGTATGGCCTATTCTTACTGACAAGAGACCGAATACTGAACACTATTTCACTTGAATTGGGCTTGTTTCTATGGATAATTATCAATAACACTTGTTCCAAAACTTACTACCGACTATTCTTGATTCACATATCATCTAATCTTTTCAACATGTGATGAGCCTCCAGAAGACTCCAACATAGCTGTTTCTGCAACATTTCAGATTATCCTGTTATTGCCTGCAGACAAGATTCAGAAAATATTCCAAATCTCATGATACCATGATTATTCATTCTCAATACAAATCTGAAAATTATTTTCTGCGAACACATAACGCCATATTAATAATTTCAATTTGTTTCTTTTAAGATGAAAGGTGTAAAAAAAATGTGATTTGTGTGCCATGACATCCTAAACGTGCCGTACAACCAAAATCTAAGTAACCCACTTTTTTTCCTTAGGATTAATATTAGCAAATTTAAAAATCAGCTTTCACATGTCAAAACATAAGAATCGGGAATGAAAATCTAGCAGTTGTATTTAGAGGCAGCTGTTTGCCAGAGGAGGTTCAATTATGAAAAATTTCTTTACCATGACAGGAGAACACAGGACAAGTTCCATAGTGATGCTCACATCTATCTACATTTAATATGCATTCGGACAGTGCCCTCACTATTATGCCTTAGCTTTTAGTTAGCCCTGAAGGGATCAATCAGTTGAATATGATGATTTTTCTAGATTTCTTCCAACTGAATTTCTCTCTTACTCTGTGTTGAAGGAATAGAGAAGCTACTTAGACACTGTCTCCTCAGCAATCCATTCATTCATAATGCAATCACTTATGATGTATTTTGAAAAATACAAAGATAAATAGCTTTTTTTTTTCCTGTTTTCCACAGTCACTGTAGAGGCATTCCCTTGACTGTCTCTCTCTTTTAAAATCATGTTATTTAGATATCACAGACAATCCTGCCCGTGCTAAAATTGTGAAAAATAAATGAGATAAAAGGAAAGTTCAGTGATACTCTAACTCCCTCGTGCTTTGGAAATCCACACTACAATATGGAAACTTATATCTCATCAAGAAAGGGCATGTGGTGGTGAATCTGACATACATCCCTCACTTTTGACTACTTTCTGTTGTTTTTTCTCGATCTTGGTTTAGTTATGAGACAAGTTACTGGACTGCCACTGGAGATTCTTTGTCTCTATGAGTACTTCCTTCTTGTGAAATAGAGGTAATGGTTTATGCAAGAGCTGTCTAAATAGTAAGAAAAAGACAGGATATACTTCTTGTTTCTTGCCGTCATATATGGACCCTTGGATTTTTGTTTCTGCTGTTTTTGACCAAACACCTTTAAGATGTCAAGGATCAACTACTTAGAAACTCCCTTGATCAGAGACTAGAATTTTAAGCTGATTCTCAGAGTAGAAGTCTCAAGGTTCAGTGCAAACATTCTGTGTAACTCTAGGTGCAATTTTCTTCAGGTGGCTAAGCAGAAAGTAAACTTACATAGTTGTAATAAGAACAAAATACTTATGCTTATATTGAAGTAGAAAATTTTCAGCGAATGTACTACAAGCTTGCTTGGTCTGAAGTACAGCATGAAATATGGTTTTTAGTGTAAGAATACTGTTAAAAATGCATACCTAAAGAGACTATTAAAGCAGCCAGGTGAAAATCTTTCGACCTGCATAATCCAATCCATGCAATTTTCTAACAGAGAAAGAAAGAAAAAAAGTTTGAATAATTTGATAGTAACAAAAATATTAAAATAAATAAATAAATTGTAGAGGGAGTACTCATTTGATCCACACCACCTACAAAACCTATGTAAAAGGTCCTTCTGTTAGACAAGCTATTGAAATAGTTAATCATAAAACTGTTAGTAGCTAATTCTCAGTCAACACAGTGCTTTAAGGATTTGCTTTCACAACTGTCTAATCATTAAAATTATGACTAGAAAGTCTACTGTTTGAATTTTTGTATGTATACAGTACTTAGGAAATGGTTGGGGATTTCCGTGTTTGCATTAAAAAAATAATTAAAAAATAAAAAATAAAATAAACAGTGTTATAGGTTGGTTTGCTTCCCAATAGGGATTAGTAAATTAGCTTAAGAACCAATATATTAGTTTAGCAAGAGGAATTAATAAATGATAGTTCTCAAACTTTCCATTTCAGCTTTAGTGGGTGAACAGTCTTGTTTTTCCTCGATAATTTTTGCACTGGGGACATAATCGAATACTTTTATCTTTTGCCTCAAAACATGCAAGAACATTTTCCTCAGGTTCCACATATGTCATTTTTAAAAAGTGGCTCACTGTGGCTTAATAACCAATGGAAATCTTCCAAACTGGCGAAAAGTGAATGAAAGTGAGTCAAAGGGTTTAGTGATGAAACTGATTGGCGAAAAAAGGGAAAGAAGTAGATGGGCACTCAACCACCCTAAATGCCACCGATCATGTCCAAAGGGACATAAGCACAGATCTAAGAGACCTTTAAAAAGAATATATATGCCAATGTACTGCATATGTACATCTGAACTGTAGAAATGTAGAACCTGAACTCTGAGAGGGTGTGCTTGCTCTTCAAGTCCCTTGTGAACGTTGTGAGTAATAAAGGAGTGCTGCTTTCTTACACCACATTGGAGTTAGAGAAAATGGATTTCTGATGACAACAGAAAGTGAAAGAATTAAAGAAACAGTGCAGTCATGTAATATTCAAAATGTAAGGGATTAAAGTTCAGAAAAGGATTTGCAATTTTTCCTTTTTTTTTTTTTTTTTTTTTTTTTTCCTNNCTGAAGGAACTGATTTTGTGTTATGTTTTGCTTTGCTTTATTTTTTAATTACCTACTTTCTAGAGATGCAGTCATAATTAAGAAGCAATGCTGGCTCTACTACAGTTTTGTACAGTCTGTACTTTGCAGACAGAAGTGCAGTGTGCAGAAGTCACGGGCTGCACTTTCAACTTAAGCTAAGAGTCTTCATAAATCTATTGCTAAATCTCATTTTTTTGATTGGATAGTCTGTTCAGTTAATTCACAAACCTAGAATGTTAGCTGATTGAGGCTGGGGGGAGGGAGAAAGATAGAGTTGATAATGACTGAAGGAAGGAAATCCTAAAGAGTACTCAGACAATTACAGCTATTGAAGGAGCCAGTAGCAATTACGTTTCTGGGAATTTGAATGTTATTAAAGTTTATAAATTGCTGACACAATACTCAGTTCTGTTTTACATGAAAGAATCTGAAATAACTAACCTGAATAGTAGGTCTGTGCAAACAGATGACTGAAAATCAAGACACTAACAGCTGGATTACTTCACCTTTCTTTTCAGCCATTTTTCTTCACAGCGGGAGGAAGCAGCATTTTTAGTAATAATACTTGTAGCTTTTTCGTTTCCTTAGCTAAATCCCATACACTTGACAGTTCTTGAAGTTGAAGATGAAAAATTGTAAAGTTGCCTTGATAAAATGCCATTTCCCTGAAGGCACTAGCGGGGTTTTGACTAGGCTGGGAAGTCTGGAGTTAGCTCGCTGTTGCTACGCAACAGGTAAGTAAGGAGCAGATCTTCTTTCTTGAGGAAATTAAGTGGTACTCTGTCGGGTGTTTGGACACAAAGAATCACGGTTTGGAAAAGGAGTGGAGGGGGTGGGGAACAACACCAAAGCCTTTTTCTGCACAGACAATACGACTCTGAACATTTTAAATAGTAAAAGGTTCTGTGCTCCTCTGACTACATCCTGAGATCAATAGGACGATCAATTATTTTTCCTCCCTCTTCTCCTGTAGGAGTAAACAAAAATAAGTACATTACTAATCTGTTGTGAAGTTCAATCTTTTTAATTTATATTTTACCACATAACTGCTTTTCATGTTAATCTAATTTACCACACGTGGCTGTATTCAAAGAGGAAGGTAGAAGGTTTATCTAAAAGGCAATATTTTATGTTGAATTTTTATGGAGATGTGTAAGTAGATCATCAGATGTGGTACACAAGTGTAGGATGAATTCAAGTTTAAGAGAGGAATTGCCCTATTTGAGGAAACATTAGTGTGTTCATCCACTTCCTTACTTCAGCTGAATGATCTGAAAGTAGACAAAAGGTTGTTACAACTCAAAGTGTAGCTGTTAGAATTCTCATACCTTTACTTAACTTCCTGACAAGATGTGGCAGAACTGTGGGAATCAAATATTGTTTCTGCATTAGAATTGGATAATACTTTTTTATTTCATGATCTCCGCTGTCATTGTTCTTTTTGGGGATCTTTCTACTCAACTTGGGGAAGATCTCTGATAGTTTACATCACTTATCCTCTAGACTAACCTTCCCAGGAATGCATGTTCTGTATATAAGTGTATATATATATATTTTGTCATACACATTACAAGAATATCCTGCACGAGACGGTGCTCTTTGTTTAATGAAGACATTGGAGACAATCACCATATCATGACAAGAAGAGCACTGAGATATCTTGGAAGCAACAGGATGGCTACTGACTGACACCAGATAACACACGAATCAACAAATGTAAACTGTGATAAGATTGTGAACCTAGAGTACCCAGCCAATGGGGAAACAGGACAGGGGGATGGGTAAAGAGAAAAACAGGTATAAAGACTGTCATGCTGTGTCCATAGTGGCGATCCTGCTTGCAAGACGCCTGCCATTGCAATCGCGATCAAAATCTGCTTTTATCAGAGATATCATCCTGACAAAAATTATTTGGATGTTTCCAACAGGTTCCTTATAAGATGTGGTAAGAAACAAGATAACACACTCTCCTATTGTCAAACTGACTAAACTGAAACATTAGAAGGACTGAAATAATTACTATGGAAATGAAATTGAGGTTTTAAAGTTCAGAAGTTTACTAATATAAAACACTTTCCATCTGTTGTAACCAGAACAATGCACACTGAGGAACTTATCTTCTATCACATTGGGTGAAGAAAAAAACATTAGGCAAAAATAAATGAGATATTTTAGTTCCCATAAGTCACCAGTAGTACCTAAACAAATCTTTGTATGTGTATCCTTAGATATAGCAAATAAATACTTATATCTAGATTAGGATGACCATCCTTGTAACTTAATGAAGTGGTTAAGTACAGGAATTTTTAATCACATTGTGATGGCTAAACTTGTCTTTGAAGAAAAGAGAATCCTAAGAAAACATGTAATTAATTACCATGTCTGGATAGCTTAAGGAAGAGAGGAGATTAGCCCTATCTTCAACTGACCAATTGTAAGCCAGAGGCTGTATTGTGATTGTGGTCAAATGATAGACAAGAAATACATATATATGCATGAAAAGGCATTGCAAAAGTCCTGGGGTGTGCTAGCTTTGGAAGATTACCAAGCACTTAAATCCGTGCCGCTTTGCAAAAAGATCAATATCTAGTCTCTGTGCATGAGATTGACTTACAGCACACCAGGTAACAAACCAACCTTTCAGACAAGCATATTAGTTCTCAAAATTAAATAAATTATCTTCAGTGAAGACCAAAATTCCTATGAAGCAGAAGAAAATTTGTTTCCCATTGTAATGTTTGTGCAAATTTCTATGTGGACAGGAAATATTTGTCTTCTCTTCTAAAAAAAAATTACTGGGTAGACTACAGTGTAACATTACTGCTGTCAAAACTGAGGCCCTCGAGAACATATAAATGAATGTTTACATCTTTGTCACCTTTGTGAGGGTTTTTTTTTT
>QGNR01000179.1:5636-42658 GCA_003435085.1 Syrmaticus mikado
TGTAAGCAAGCAAATGACCGTAAAGCAGCATTATGGAGAAATCCTTCCAGGAGGTCAATAGCTCGGGATGCCCCTCTGAAGTATGGATACACATATGCACACAGTATAGGGAATAAAGAAGACAAGTTAAAGACCTGTGCATCTGCAGAGCTATTTTTTTGTTGGAATCACAAAGGCACACCAGGATGGATCCCATTTCTTGAGTGTTGCAGTGGATGAATAGAGGTTTCTTAAGGACAGGCTGTGAAGGAAAGGAGCTGCCATGGAGTGCATGGCAACTGGACAGCAACTGGAGTGCACGGATCTGAATGCTTATGGTTTAGGATTCTAGAGCAGATGGGTAATAGCAGCGGTGTAGCGCGTGTCTACAGACCACCCAGCAGGGAAGAGCAACCATAGGTCCTCTAGAGACAGATAGGAGCAGCCTCAGTCCCCTGACTGGGGGACTTCAGCCACCCTACCTGATATTTGTCAGAGGGACAATACAGAGAATATAAATACTCCAGAAGGTTCTCAGAGTCCCCTGATAACTAATTGTATCCCCATGTGACAGAGGATCCAGAGAGAAGAATGCTTTTTGGGATCACATACTCATTAGCATTAAAGGTCTTGCTGGGAATGTGAAGGTCAAAAGCAGTTTGGTTGCAGTGTTAATTACGTAGTGAACTTTCCAGTGATGCCTGACATTGTTTGGTTTTCATTAGTTGTTTTATACATCACTTATGAAAGGTCAGGCTTTTGTTTTTTTTTTTTTGTTTGTTTGTTTGTTTTCCTTCAAAACCCTCTTTTAATGTCATACACATTGTCAAAACACAATTACTGCAAACTATTAAGTCTAGATTTCATCACTTCTTTATGTATGTGAATGACTAAGAATATATATATTTTTTTATGGTGAACTCTTTATTTCCTTGTTGACTTGTGCCTCTTCAGTAGTAATAAATCAGAAAAGGAGACATTGTGCCTCCATACTGACATGACTAGGGAGAAAAGGCTACTGAAAACAAATGCGAACTATTTTTTTTAGTTAAACTAATCCATATCAATTCTAACTCAGATTTCACACCCTGGAACACTTAAAATCTTAATTTTGAAGAAAGATGTCAGCTCTGAGTTTAAATTAAAAGTCTAAAGAAAGGAACATGCTTTTTTAGTATCTGTGGATCTTTCCACTGAAACTGTGACAAAGTATTGCGAACTCTGTTTTAATTAGAAGCTGTGTTACCTGCTAAAATTAAAGTCAATATATTGCTAAGAAACCCAAACAAATCCTCTAACTGAATCCAAAGTCTGTCAAGATTTTTTTAAATAGAGTTTAAGCAAAGAAAGAAGTTAAATATTATAATTACCTTTTAAGTCCAAAAGACACAAAGAATTGAGCTATTTCTAAATGTCCCTTGAGAGTAAAAGAATCAAGACTGAACACATACTCACTTGTACTCTGGAACTCTAAAATCTAAGGGAAGCACTGTGATGTTTTCCAGTTTAACAAGGACCTTAATGCCATTCTTCTGTATCAAGGGTCCTACAAATTGCATTTGTTAGTAACTTTATGATACCATTTTAGACACTGAACAAAGATGGAATCCATATAAAATGTTCATAATGAACCAAAAAATATTAATTACAAAACTGTGTCAGCAATTAGCTGAAAAGTTGCATTCCTGTGATATCGGTATTGTTCATAATTTTCAGTATTGCCATTTAACTGTGAAGTTGCTAGAGTCGTCAGGGTCTAGTGCAGACTTTCCATGCCTCTCAATATAGCTGTCTGCACTTTAGCCTAGCTCTGATAGGAGCTTGCCTTGATGGGGACAGAGGCAGAGGCAGACAGAGGAAGGCCCTCCCCTCCTTCCCATGGATGCTGCTCTCCAGATCAGTGCCTGCCTGAGATGGCATTGCAGCAGTGCCCGTGCCTGGCCTTGTGCACTGCTGACCCATACTCAGACTCTTTTAAGGGCTTATGGTCACTGGAAGTATCTGCCTGCTCCCTTTTCCTTTCAGGGCAGCATTAACAGTGACACTGTTCAGTAAAAACTATTACTGAGCAACAACTCATTTCACTAAGCATAGCACTTGTGTGTTACAAAGAACACCAGCTTGAATACATGCCCCTGAAATTGATCAGAAGAATAGGACAGGACTTGAACTGGCTGCAGGAATAGTCACGGAAGCTTTTACCCTGGAGGTCTAGCTTAGCTACTCAGAGCCACAACTGACTGTTCAGTATATTTATTCTCTTGTTTAATTAACTTACTGATGATTTGGATGAGATAATTGAGTACACCTCAAGTCTGCAGATGACATCAAGTTGGAGAGAAGCATGAATCTTCTTGAGAGTAGGAAGACCCTAAAGAGTGACCTGCACAGGCTGGATGACTGGGCTGAGGCCAATTGTATGAGACTCAGCAAAACAAAGTGCTGGGTCCTGCACATTGATCACAACAACCCCATGCATCACTACAAAATTTGGGCAGAGTGGCTGGGACAGTGCAAAGAATAAGGATCTGGAATTACTGGTCAGTGCTTGGCTGAACGTGAGCCAATAATCTGCTCAAATGGCCAAGAGGGCCAACGGCATCCTGGCTTATATTGGAAATAGTGTTGCCAGCAGGAGCAGGGAGGTGATCATCTTTCTATGATAAGCACTGCTGAAGCCACACTTCAACTACTGTGTTCAGTTTTGGGTCCTTCACTACAAGAAAGATATTGAGGACCTGGAGAATGACTAGAGAAGGGCAGTGAAGCTGTGAGGGGTGTGGAGCACAAAACTTATGGGGTGCAGCTGGGATTGTCTGGAGAAGAGGAGGCTCAGACCTTATCACTCTCTATATCTCCGTGAAAGGAGGTTGTGGCGAGGTGAAAGTCAGCCTGTTCTCCCATGTAACAGCTATAGGACAAGAGGGAATAGCCTCAAGTTTCACCTGCGAAGGTTTAGATTGAAAAGTAGTAGAAGTTTCTTCTCAGAAAGAGTGGTGAGGTATTGGAACAGGTTGCTCAGAGTAGTGGTACACTCACCATCCCTGAAGGTGTTTAAGGAGAGGGTAAAAGTAGTACTTAAGGACCTGGGTTAGTAGAAAATATTGGTGGTAGTGGACAATTGAAACTGAGGATCTTTTCCATCCTTGATGATTTTATGATTCTACAATTCTATGCCTTGAGCAGAGGCTGGAGATAACTTCACAACAAACTGGAGATACTCTGGAACCAATATTTTTAACATTCTGTGAGTGGTCAGTATGTTGATGGGCTGAACTTCTTGATGATGATGAGTATTTTTCCACACATTTCAGAATCTTTTCCTCTGCCAAAGCCCCAGTCTCAGCACAGTCATCCAAAAGGACTTGGCAACGCAGCAGCAGGGGAGCAAAGTTCTGACCTCTCCCACTGGCATCAGGACTCAAAGTATGAAATGCTATTGTAGATTTAAAGGCACAAGAATAGTACAGCCTGCTTCTCCAGCAGAGTAATATCAAGAGTTCTATCCCAGTAGTCATGAAAACTAGCTTTTCTGAAGCTATACAAAAACATTTTAAAAAATTTAAACACATCAAAGTCATGGTATGGGTGAAATTTTACTTAAGTGAAGCAGTGTGGTCTGGTGAGACTTCATCCCTCCTCTTTAACATTTCAGGTGCAGGTTGCCCCTGCATTTCTATCAATATAAAATCTAGAGTCTGTTTCTTCAGTAACACAGCATGCTGTTTTTGCCACAGACATACAATATCACGATTCTGTGATACCACCTGCAGAGTTCTATATGTATAAATCCTCTGTAATGTTCTTTTGAGGCAGAGTGTTTAGAGTTTGATAAGAAAAGCATTTCCTGTGCTTGGAAACAGAAATACAAATTGTTCTCCATTTCAGTTAATTTTGAAACTTAAAGATCAGGCCAGAAACCAATCTTATAAGTTATTTTGATTTCCTTGGAAGAGGGACTGGGACTTTTCTCAGTCCTTTGACCTCTGGTAGTGAAGGGTATCCAGTAATTCACATTAGAAGTCTCTTAAAGCTGCTAACAGTTGTCTTTTGCTATGTACCAGC
This sequence comes from Syrmaticus mikado, assembly GCA_003435085.1. Taxonomy (NCBI): domain Eukaryota; kingdom Metazoa; phylum Chordata; class Aves; order Galliformes; family Phasianidae; genus Syrmaticus; species Syrmaticus mikado. Next base: position 9,681 of record QGNR01000179.1, read on the forward strand.
TGAGGTATGGATGGGTCATCATTTATTGGCTATAATACAACCAGGAAGCGTCATTTACTCTTGTTCTCCATCATTCTGTGATTCTTAATATTGACTCAGAGACAGAAAGCTGCTGATGTCATCAATGGTATTTAGTTACCTAGAAAGGCTCTATACAGCAATACAAAGCTTTGAGTACTTTAGAGCTGACCCATGTCATCTTAGATAACTGGCTCCAAAATGGCAAGCAACTGGTAACTGGTAAAAAATATTTCTGTCACAAGTTCTAGTCACATTCCTAAAATCTTGTGGAAACAATTTCCAGTTTTTTTACTCAAAAAGCAAAACTGCAAGAAGAGATTGAAAGATCAGCACATATTAATTCTTCTGTATGCAGTACTCCAGAAGAAAAGGGAAAAAAGAACTAGACACTGAGTCAGCCTTGGAATTTCTTTGGAAATTAGGGAAAACAGCAATTCATGATGCTCAACATCTTCTTAGCTTTCTCCATATCTCAGATCTTTCTTCTTGTCCTGTCACTCTGAAATGGTACAAAAGGCTATGTGCAGAATAAGCTAATCTTTCTTATGCAACCAGCACGTAACAACCAGAGAGTACACCTTCAAATGTATGATTTGATTTATGTGTGAATCATTATTTGGTCATAGCTGCGGACAGCTATTTTTTTACTGACTCTGAAAATCAGATCAGACTTTTGCTTGGCACTCAGCAAGCAGTCACCCCAAATCATGGAATGGTTCTGAAAATATTCTGTTTTAGAGAAAAAAACTGATAAACTTAATCAGTGAATTGCTGGGTTCCAGGGTTGCTGAAGACTACTGTCTGTCTGCAGTCCTAACTGTAACCTCATTTCCCTGAGGCCTTAATGTAGCTCATTGATCTAAAAATGAATTTTTCCTTCTCTTTTCATCTCTCTCTGTATCTCACTGGTAGTTCTCCACATGCTATGCTGTGTCTTTCTATCATATCTTCAGTTTTACTGTATGATTGAGTTATGTCTTTGCTCAGGTCAAAGTTGTCAGTTTTGATAACATAATACTCTCCTTAGCAGTATGAGGCCTTTTCCATCTAAGCAGAAAATATCCAAAACATTTTACTTTATAAACACAACCACAACCACTACCATCCCTGCTTTTTCATCACGGAGGCACTAAAATACAGTCTGAAAATGAACCTACTGGATGGCACCTGCCAGCATTTCCACCATTTCAGCTTTTTATGTTTCTTATGCACATATAACATTTCATAGCAACAAGAAAGACCTTGGAATAGGGTTCTCATTTCCGTATCTTTGTGGAAACTTTAATAAAAAGAGCTCTCAAATAAGATATCCTTAAGATAATTTTACTGTGTGCCTATTAAATGATAACAACAGCAGCTGGAATTGTGATAGCTGACGTGGCAGTTGATGATTCCTTGGAGGATTCTGGCAGCTGTTATTTTTTCATCTTCTCTTCAGCAGAATGCTAATAGGGAGGTCAGCAGTTCCTGAAGATTATCTGCAGGAAGGATATGTTTTAAAAATGTAAGAAGCAATTATTTATATGGTACTTGTCTTCTTAAAGCAAATCTTCTACCTCCAGCCCTCTAGAAGTTGACAAATGTGTTGCCAGAATTGATAGCTATTCCTATGAGGAAAAGGAAACAGAGGAAAGGAGTAACTGATGAAATACACTATAAAGGAAAAAAAAAAAAAAAAAACAAAAAACCTTACAGAAATGTTTTGGCTACTTTTGAATGTTTTTTAGCTGATTTGAGAGAAATTGTTTTTGAATTATTTTTGACAGTGAGGCAGCTTGCCTGGTTAATTACGTTTGTCTGACTTGCAGATTTGCATTCCAGTGAGGTACAAAACATGATAATGTTAAGATTAGGTAAAGACCACCTGTGTAAGATGACAGCAAACAGGGAAATGCCAAACTATCCAGAATGTGCTTTAAAGAAAAACTCTTTTTTTGTTTACTAGTTTGTTTTTACTCATCTTTATAGAAAATGTTCTTTCTTGTTGCAAAGTACTCCGCATTCCTGACAGCAGAAGACTCACCAGTTGTCACGCATAAAGTTTTCTACACCCATCAATTTTGACAATATTGGGCAAAAGATCTAGATTCTGAGAAGATGGGGCTACCTCAAGAGAGAGGTCTTCTTTGGAGGTGGGACTGAGTGCTTACCTTCTTTTCTACCAGACTCTTTCACTGCTACCATTAAATGTGCTTGTCAGCTGCAGGCCATTAAACTGAGCTGCATGGAGCAAGCTGAATATTCTAGACTTAGTTTTAGCCCACTCAATTTTTTTTTTCTGTTTTTCAAAGTTTTGTAGGGCAATTGTCTTCCCTTTGAATGTAATTTATTACCATATTTGAACTGATATTTTACTGTCATGACATGTTTTTTAAAAGTTAATGTGGAATATGTGCACCTTAGCAAAACACTTTGCTTTGGAATTTGGTGCAATAGATGAATTCTGAAAGTAATTTCTTGCTAGCCTTTATCTTCAGTAGATTGCATTTTTATTGATACCGTAAAGTGTTTCCACACACAATATTAGCTTGAACTTAGTTCACATTGGTATTTTAATTCACGAGCAATTTTGTTTTCATTCTCATTGGATGTTACTAGACTTGAGAGTGAAAATGTTGAAAAACGTACCCGAGCCTTGCAGAGTTGAACAATTACCTCAAGCAAATGGGTTAAGTTTGGCCCTACACTGGGATTATGCCACCAGTGAATGCTGGCATGGACCAGACATGGACAAGAGAGCACTAGCTGTATCTAGTACAGCTTCACTGTGTGCAAAAGAAGAAGTTACACTGAATTCATGTACCTGAAAAATGCATCTTATATGGAACCTTATCATTACCATAATGGTCCTGTCAGGAGCTCTGGATTTATTTTTATTTTATTCTATAAAGCTTGGAAAGGAACTTCTCATACTTCAATGTACCACCAAGAAGTAAGGGAATTTTAGCACTTCAACAGTATGGGACCAAGTGTACCACTACTAGATCACTCACAAGGGGGGAGGTCCTATTAAGGGATAAGTTTAACTCTTACAGTTATTAATTCATTCATTTGCTTATATATTATTGTTTGACTTTTAATGATTATATTTTAACATATTTATAATCACAGTTTTTAAATCTAGAAGTAATTATTAAATTGTTTCAATGGTAGCATTATTAAAACATTGTGTTATTTTGAATAAATAATATATTTTCATTGTAGTTTATGGAGTATAGGCCCAAGCAATCTAAAATAAACCCATGTAGTTTATGGAGTGGTAAAACAGCTAAACTCAAACCGTGTAGATTAAGCCTTCTTAATTCTGATGTACGCATTTCACAGCCACTTTTGCAAGCCTTAAGAGCAAATATTTAAGAGCTTAGATTCTCTCACAGAAATAGCATGACTAGAGAAGTTTTTCTTTGTATTTCACAGTGCACAGTGTTTGTGCTCTATTTCTGCTAACTTCTATTAAAAATATCAAAGCTCTGTGAGAAGCATTGAAGATACTGAAAGGAGAAATGTTAACCTTATCCTGTTTACATTTTTTTTCTGCTTTCTCATTGCCAAACAGATAATCTTCAGGCATTCAGATGACCACTCAGATAACAGATCTATCCTTCCTGAAGACAACCTGTTTATCTGGACATGACCTTTTCTGATAAAAGTACTTTACAGTACCAGCTGTAACATCACCCATAAACTGAGTCAGTAGTTGTGCCAATCCTGTTGCAAATTGTCATACATTTAATTCACCATGTTCTCAAACACGGGTATTTTTATCTCACTAGCACAGATCAAACTGTGAAGGCTGAAAAAAGCCAGTTCACAACTATGAGTAATTGCCTTGACTACATAGAAGAAAAGAATCATAACTAAATCTTTTTCCTAGCACTGAATCCTCTTTTTCTGAAACACCAATGTGTGTAGCCAAAAATATATTTTTATACTGCTTTCAAACCTCAGGAGGAGTAAAGCACTTTCAGAAGACACAAAGAGAACATGATCCAGTCCAAAGAGGCATATACAAAAGGGGCTGAGAAGCAGAAATTACTCTTTGTCAATATCAGCTTCATCCTAACTTCTTGTGGCTCCAACTGATACATAATCAACCTAAGGAAAGCCACAAGAAATAAAATAGCCCAGGCCTCACTCTGTGCATACAATTACCATTCCATTAATTGAAATCTTTTCCAGCTAGAATAGTCACCCTTCCAAAGAAAAAAGCTTTGTTGCAGATTCATGTGAAGGTTTCAATAATTTTTAGCTTCTTTGCAAATCTGATACAGCTCTTTCTTTCTCTGACCACCAGACGAAACCAAAGATCACTTTGGCCAATTCTGTATTTCATTAGACGAAACAGACAGACAGATGCCTGGCAAATTTATGCTGCTACCAGGCAAATTTATGCTTCTTTACTGTCCTGTGGTGGCAATGAACAGGGAATCCTATTAAATTTACTCCCTGATCTTTCTGCTTGTCTCATACCGTCTCTTTAAGGTCATGTTTACACCATAGCTGGTGTTAAGATTTTAATAGTAATTTTTCCTTGTGTGTCAACATTGACAGAATTTAACACCCTTAATACAAGTTTGATAGTCATGTCAAAAAAACTTTTCTAAATATACAAAGCAGGTCACCAGTAAGGCAGCTTACCATAAAGCCACCAATAATTATTACCCTGGTATCAGGAAAATTACTCATGGGTTGCATGTGATTGCCTTCTTTCATACTCTGTTAAGCAGCCACACAGAACAAAAGAAGCCCTTGGGCAAAGCAAAAATGAGGAAATCTATGACTGACAAAATAACCATAGATTTATCATGCTTCTTATGGCCACATATTCTTTTCTTGCTTAGCTCAGCACTCTGCCTTATATCAAAAATTGTCTGGGTGGTCTGAGTGGGTGTAATAGTGTAAATAATAGTAAACTGTAGTAGTAGTAAATGGAGTCAGTGAGCACCAGCCTTGATCAAGCTTTCAAATTGACTTGAGCTGATGAAAATATTGATTAATCTGATTCATAGCACTCTAAAAATAAATCTTTTATATAGCCTGCTAATGTCTCCTTGCATTCAACCCCTGATCTCAAACACAGGATTTTTCACAAGGACAGTCCAGTAGGTGCCAATGGCTTTCTCCTCTCAGAAGGACATTAATTCTTCTTTGCTAGAGATTGCAAGATTTGATCATATGCACCCATGATGATTTATTTTATATTGTATGTGACGAGATATAAGAAGTGATGTGAGGAAGTCAATAATTTTGACTCAGTTTAAAAAATAAAAATGAACAACGATTCCACCTCATAGAATAAATTTAAAAATACCTCTACTAAAGAGATCACTGCACATAAATTTTTATAGCTGACAGTCAGACAAGGCTGTACAAGGATAGTTCATCCATCTAAAATCCCAGGGGAAGAGTCAAAGTTGTTTACGCTAAGAAAAATTTTTTTTTATTGATTAGAGACATTTTATTCTATATTCCTTTTTTTTGAAGACAGAGCTTATCATAGGGTCGAGAGCAAATGGTTACCATGTAAGAAATGTATGTCATTAAAGGCACAAAGCAGATACCATACATAATATAGGTTTACTGCACACAGTTCTAGATAAGCCATACATACATACCTACATCTTACCTTACAGAAAAACAACATTGTATTGCATTTCTCAGAACATAACGATTGCTTATTAAGACACTAATGTGAAAACATGCTGAATAATACTAAGTTTATGGAATATTTACTTTCAAAGCTATATATAATAAATCTAAGGCCTTGGAAATTACAGTGCTTTCATCAAATAAAGCAGCTCTACCAGACTTAAAGTACAAGGTGCCATATCAGAAGGCCTAGATTATTAATGGAACCTCTAGTTTCTGCTGCCAAGCCTTGAAAAAGAAATCTTATATATTACTCTTAAGGTCACTTTTCCAAACCACTCATCCAAAATTAAAGCTTCACCACTTTCAAAAAATTTGTGCATATATTTTAAATCTAAAATGCCAACACAACATTTGACTTCAGAATTTTCTGAGGTATTGACAAAAAAGTCCAGTAAGCTGTTCCTTTTGTGGAGACAGTTTGCTGTTTTTACTGTTCTTTGTTTACTTGTTGAAATTATGAGAACTTCAGGTGTTATTGTCTTTTTTAAATTTTTATTTATTTATTTATTTTTAACTGATTATGTGCTTTTGTGCTGACATTTATAGGCTCTGGCAATGTGACAGCTGAGCTGCACACAGCTACTTACATGAAGAATTGGATGTCATGTGAACCTATTATTATCAGCATTGATTGTGGTCAGGGATAGGGATGGATAAGGCGGAAAATTACTTATTAAGCTGCAGGAAGAGGAAAAACAAGACACACAGACCAACTATACTGCTTTTATTGAGCCTATCATTCAAGGGAACGTAGGATATATGGGTTCAAAGACTTTAATAGTAATTGATGCTACTCTCATAAGAAAAAGAAATCTGCTCTATCTAATAAGCTGTGCACCTGCTGTTTGTCTTGGGACTTACATGGACTTAACAATTCAGAAGCCAGAACTTAAAGAATACATATATATTACATGCATAATATGTTTCTCACTAGAAAGAATATAAAGACAGTGCTGAGGAGAGTTCTCATTCCCAGGTTATGGAAACAAAATCGATCCTTTCCTTCACTCTGGTAAATTTGTTCAGCTCCATATACAAAAATGTTTCCTTCAATTAAAATCAATTGTGGATTTGTCCTTTCCATCTGTGAACCAAAACTCACATTTGAAGCTCATTCTTTTTCAGGCACAGCAGTTTTCTTTTCTTGTTTTCAACCTGCAATCTTTCTTAGATAATTGTCCTTTTCTCTAAACGTAAAAAATCAGGTTTCATGGATGAATACAGAATATTTGTCTATATCTATAACATTTTGTAAACGATTTCATTTTCTCATTGCACTGGATTAGAATCTTCTTTCACCTTCTTTCGTCATACTGATAGATTTACTGTAACATTTTATTTATAAAGTAGACACAGATTAAAGTTATAAAAATAACTCCAGATAAAACATTTATTGAATATGTTAGCTTCCAAGTGAAAGTCAAAAGAACGTAATAAATATCCATGGTTTTATGACCTCAACAAGGCTGTTGAGGGAGACACATAGCAAAAACAGGTTCTCAGTAAATCACTCAGTAAAAAGCCTAAGTATTAATATCTCAGCTTCACTGGTTGTCAGCTTCTAACACTGATAGTAAACTTATATTCTCTAGATACAGTTAAATCATTAGTATCCTAAAATGCTAAAAAACCACTGAACTTTTGGCTGGGGAAGTAAATGAACTAAGTTATGTATTTTGATGGAGATTCTAGACTATGAGATTGTCCAAGTAAGAGTAATGCAAAACATCCATGGTGTTCCTGACAAAGATAAGGGATTTCAGCATATGCTTTCATTCATAAAGTGAAAACACAAAGTTTTCCATCAGCACAAAAAGAGGATGGTAACTTTTTGGGGAGGTCTGCATCTGTTTTTGAGAAGATCTTAAAGTGCAATTTTTAAAAACAGTGAATAACTTAGTATTTGAAGAAGTTTTTAATTATTTGGAGAATTTGGACTAAAATATGACTTTTTCTATGACCAGGTCGTGAGGTGAACGCAGAAAATGCTATATCTGGTACTAACATTATGCAAGAGACTTCATCATGATGTCTGAATGTAATGTCTGAATTTTTGTTTCTGCTGATCTGCAAGTGTCTTTACTTGAGAAGTAACTTCTGACCTCTAATTTGAGTGCACAGCTCAGTGAAGACTGATAGACCAGAGAGCTACAGGCAGAAGAAAATAGTAGTTATTTGTACAACTACTAGGTTTCCTGTCTACGTGCTTATCCAGAAACATCTTTTCAGGTTGGTGCCCCTACTGTATGCTTATTTGAATTGCCCTTGAGGTGTCCCCTTCACTCATTGTAGATTCACTACTGGAAATCAGAGATGTATGTGTCATCAAGAATTACAGCTGGAGGCTTTGCAGATGCTTTGCAGAGAGTGAGCAGGCTTCCACAAATTGATTTACAGACTGCTTGAAAGGTCAGCAATGGATAGCCAATGTGGACAAGTAACAGAGTTCAGCAGTGAGAGAATATCAAGGTACCTTAATACACTGATGTGAACACAGGTATTCCTTTTTGAAGTCACCAGTATTAATGACTATCGTTTTTTTTCCTGAGCTTTTATTATTCAAAGGAATTGGAAGTACAGCCCAAGAAAAAATGTTATTATTTTTTCAAATACAGATTGAAATATCAGAGTCGCAATCAGGTTAAAGGTAAGAAGAGACAAAACTTTCCCTCATAATTCCTATGCAGGTGCCTCACATTGTAAAATGACTATAAAATGTTAACACATAAAAATTATTCTTCTAGACTGAAATTCAGACTTCAAGGAGGAACTCTCTGTGATTCTTTCAAAATTTTTTTGGCACCTTGCAGCTCAGTTATCTCCTCCAACACTTTTTCTCTCTCTCTTTCTACTTCTCTTTTATGTTTCCTGTTTGTTAGCCTGTAAGATTTTCCTGAAGCAAAAATATTTTTCTATGTGCACTCAAGTATGCAGTATTCTTTTCTGAAACCAAAATACTCACTGTTGCAGGTGCAGATTCACTAGTAGCTTTTATCTTCTTGCCTTTAACAAATACATTCAAGTGCTTTGTTGTGGTATCAATAACTCTGCAAACTATCCTTTGCAGAACTGACATGGAGAAGATGCATGCAGCAGTAATGGAGGCCTGTGGTTCAGGGGAATTTATGAGGAGCAACCGCACATCATGGGTTGCAACAGCCCCTGCCTGTCATATCACCCAAATTCAAAGGTTCCTCTGTCATAACATTTTTTATAGTGATAAATAACAGCAGAATTCTTAGTACTACATCACTCAGGTTTATTTGAAAGCAACAGCAAAACACACTGAGAGACAGTTATCATTTGTATAAATGGATGTTAGAGTACAGCTCTTTGAACCACTCTAGTATAAAAATACACCTTGCACAACAAAGCCCATACATATTTTTGCTTACTTGTGCTAACATTCTCAGACGTTCTCAAGATCATGAAAGCAGTGTTTCTGATGTAGTACTTCTTTCTTTCCATGTGTTTTCCAAAGTAACTTTTCATGCTTGACTGGGTAGCATGATGACCCATGGTTACAAGAAATGAAATGTGTTATGTCCAGAAGACATTAGTCACATTAAGTAAATGGATTTGACCAATATATGGTTAGTTTACATGAAAGTTTAGTTCATGTATTCCTTGTATGCCAGATAAGGCATCTATATTCAGTTTTTACAATAATCATGGACACTCTCCAGCTATTAGCTGCTGATTAATTCTGAAACATTACCATCATTGATAATTAAAAAAGGAGCCTAATTGAACCTTTTCAAAAACCTTTACCAAAGAACCTTTTCAAAAACTATGATTTTTGTTGAGTTCATCATTTGAAACAAATCAACAGAAATCACATGCACAGCTCTGATAAGCCTATTTTTGTGGGTGGTTTGGTATCAGTAAGTTCAGTACAACTTCAGAAAACTACAGAAAACACATATCTATTTTTAATTTTTCTTACTTTTAAAATTTGGATTCCTTTCTGATCTTGATACCATTACAGCTCCAGCTAGATAGAAAAACACTTAAAGAAATCACATACTGAAGAATATAATAGAGATATTTTTAAGCAAATTTTTCTGTAATTTGTTTTTCTTTCTTTCTTTCTTTCTTTCTTTCTTTCTTTCTTTCTTTCTTTCTTTCTTTCTTTCTTTCTTTCTTTTTATTTTTAATGTAAAAGATCAACTTCAGAGCATAGAATCATAATTAAGTAGCAATACACCAACTTTGGATCACACATATTAGAAAAAGAAAAGAAAAAGATCTATAGATCCTCAAAAGCCCATTATAATCTCATTAAAGTTCGATTCATATTTTGATTTGTAGTAATCCCTTACTTATTCTAGCTGCTAGTCAGAGTGAGAGAAACTGTGTCCTGAAACACAGAAAAAAGAATGCTATATTCAAGCTGCACACCCAAAATATATGGAAGATGAACGAGGCTGGATTCCAGTTATGTTAGGAAGAGATCATGGTTGACCAATCTGGTGGCCTTCTATGATATCATGACCAGCTGGGTAGACTGGGGAGAGCAATGGGTGTTGTGTATCTTGACTTCAGCAAGGCTTTTGATACTGTCTCCCTTAACACCTTTGTAATGAAGCTTGGGAAATGCAGGATAGCTGAGTAGATAATGAGACCCTTATTTCACACTGTAAAAATAATGATTCTCAAAATATCTCAGCAAGAAATTAATGACTCTTTAGCTTACAAAACACTTTGCAAGAATGACATTCTTTTTTTGTCACTACAATTTAAAGCGAAATTTTAGCGAGGGGTTTTAATCCTAGTGCTGTGGCAGAACAGGTTGCAGAAGTAAAAGAGAAGATAAAGGGATAAGGCTGTTCAAAAGGCAGACAAATAGGATTGAAAGATTAGCAAATGGGATTGAAAGCAAAGCGTTTTTAAATGTGTTTCTAAAAGTAAAATTGTGGTTCTCACTTATAAGCACTTGGATCGTTTCCAGAAGAAATACCTTTGTGTTCTGCTTTGTTTACTGATTCTTAGCTAGATAATTTTTCACAGTGCAAGATGCTGAAGTACGTGTTCAGCCCACCTTGTCTCTCTATTTAAAGGTGGAAACCGTGAATCGAGGAAAACAAAACTTCTTAGAAAGCCGCTCAAACCTTATGATGAACATATGCTGCATTTATAGGTGTCTCAGACATTTATTTTCATTTTGGTTTTGAGTGTTTTCACACCAGTTTGTTTAATTTATTTGGCACAAATGTGGAAAGACTTCAATGAGCTAGCCACTGCCTTCTGTTAGAGAGAAGTGGAAGGGAACAATTTGTTTCACCGTGGACCTCCCTGTGGGCAGCAGCTGCCCAAGTTCTCCTGCCCCACTGTGGGCTTCTCTCCCTGTGCTTACCCTGACTCACAAGGTTTTCCATCATATTTTCTCCCTGGTCCCTGCTGAGGGCTGAGGGAATGAGAGAGTGGATGGGTCTGGCAGCCAGGCAAGGTCAACTCACCACAGAGCACAAGTAAATAATTTGGTAACTGATTAGCCTTTGTCTTTCTGAATGAACCTGAAAACAATGTCTGCTTTTTTCTTTTTTTTTTTACCATTTCTTTTGCCCAGTGGGAACAAACTGCCCTTTGAACCCATTTCTCACAGCTTCATATGCTTCCCCCACAGCTATTTGGGGTGACACCAAATTAAGTGCTTCCCTTGTGATCCCCTTCACCCACTGCCCACAGTGCAGCTGTGGAGGCTGGAGCAAAGTGCTTCACACAAGACCACACAAAGAGCTGACTAGCACACTGCAGCTGGAACAAGCCAGTGATTCTTTGAGTGCAGCCTATGTCACACATTTCAGAGTCCAGGAACAGATGCATTTGAGCTGAGCTAGGGGATAAAATTGCCGCAGTTACTTTAATTTGATCCGGGCTCATATATTTTAGGATTTCAAAAGTTTTGTAGTCTGAAGTGAAATGTAGGTTAGCAGGCAGTTTTCAGCAGTTATTTTACCCTTTGCAATTAGTGCATATGAAAACTATGGGAACATTACTGATTCACAGCTGGAAAAGATTGGTATCTATAAAACTAGATTTTCACTAAAAGTACTATCACTTTCTTAGTGTCATAGGAGATCTGATACTTGCACTGTTGTAATTCATACACAGCATACGTTTATATCTTATGCTGACACTGACCAGTATTTTTTCCAATCTGTATGAAGTTCTATAGGGAGGGACAAGTCCTACTATTAATTCTGGATTTTACTGTGACTGATAGTCCTAGGAGCCTGTGAAACACGTTATTATATTGAATTATCTTCAGATGAGCTCTCCTCTTTGCACTGCTGAGCTCAAGAATGCCAAATCTAAATTCCAGAACATTTTTTCCAATTATAATACTCTACAAAATGAAAACCAAATGTCTGAGAATGGCAAGGAGCCTAGTGTAAGTCTGGAGATTTCTTTCTTTTTATAATGACATCCCAGAAAGTCCTCAGCATCCCAAAGAAACAAAGCCAAGAAAGGAAATACCAAGTTCTGTTTAAACTCATCTGATAGATGCACATGACAAAATATCTGGTCTCAGACTGATCTATGATTTATACCATGCAGGAAAGTTACTTCTAAAAAAGACTGAAATGAGTATTTATGTCAGCATTATATAAATAAATATTCAGTTTGGGCTGCTGATTTAATTCTAATTAATTATACTCTTTAGTCTGGTTGTCAAGTTATGTGCTAACCAGTAGAGTCCCTGCTTTAGATCTTCAGAAGTCTTATGCTGGTTCAAAGCCAGATTTAAGATAATGCCAAGTTCAGACTGCAAGCTTGCTAATCTATTTCCTGTGCTATTTTCTGTGTCCTGAGACATCATTGGCTTTATGATAATTTCCAGGCTAACAATGATTTTATGCCAAAATTTCTGTAAAATCTCAACAATCAACAAACAAGTCCAATGCTGACTGCTGAGAATAAATTAAGGAGATGATTAAAATGGCTGCATCGAGTCTTTAAATAACATGGAAATCTAAAAGAAACATGGGAATTGAGATATGTTTCTGTGAAGGAATACCAAAGAATACTGTAAGCATGCAAGTGCAAAATTAGGAATATGAATTGAAATGCACTTGGAGTTATCTGAATGCAGCTGGCAGAAATACCCAGGCACTGGGTTATAACACTATGGAGTTTTGTTTTTCTGTTTTGGAAGTAGAATTAATGCAACAAGACTTTACACAAGGACTTTCTGCAAACCTTTGTTGTCTTGAAGTGTGTATGATCCTCTATTGTCCACTTTTTTTTTATCTTGACTGTCTTTAAGAAAGAGAGAAAAGGGAGAATGTTTTGCAGTTTTTCAAAAGTTTTATATGGAATCACAAAAGCAGGAAATTCTCTTCATTTTAGAAGAACATGAGAGAATATAGATGGAAAGTAAGATGTGTTACTCTCCATTTCCCTTCATTCTATTTAACAGGAAGATTTAGTTACACATCAAAAGAAGAGAACATTTGTAACATATGTATGTGTTCTACTGCCAAAGATGATCCTAATGTTGCTCAACACCTAAACAGATTCCATCACACAAGAAGTCATGAAACTTACAAACTTAACAGCTAGTGATGCTACATTGATATCTGTATCCCGCAGTAAGCATCTCAGCTTGAGATAAACCATACATTGTCTTCAGGATCCAAAATAGGATGATAAAACAAATGACCTCAGTTATTTTTACTTGCATTAAAAGTGAAATGGTGGTAACACACATGGACTCAGAACTGAGATATTCTGACATAGAACATTTCTGAAAAGTGACCAAATAACACAATAAAATGTCCATGTTTTTCAGGTTACCATAATTTTACTGTATTGCTGTCATAATGCCAAAGATCTAATGTGTTTACAATGGCCAGATGGAACTTTCATACAAACATGGCACCTGGTATCAATGTGTTTCTCTAGTACCTTTTTAGGATTTTGACAAAGAGCTCATCCAAATCAAAGACTTGAAGTCAAGCCCAATCAATCTTAATCATGCCTCGATATCAAGTTCTTTAAATTATTAGCTGATGGGTTTTTTAAAGAAACTGTAATAGGAAAAAAGGAAAACAGCTAAGGTGTCTGAAAATTCAAGTAGGTTTAGAGAACTGGAACTATCAAACCTTAGGTAAAATTGGCTGATTAAGAGGAACAAAGTTCTACATATTCAAATTGCAAAGTTATTATTAGGTCTTATTCCTGCTCTACCTTTCATTTTGAAAATCATAGGTCAGTACTATTTTTTTTTATTTTTTATTTTTTCTCTTTTCTAGGGAAAAGGAGGGTGAGAAAGGGAACTAAGTAATGGGCATTCTTATCTTTGATAAGAATTCTGGGCCATTCTTATAGTTTCTCTACACCCTAAATTCATTTACAGAACTATATTTGTCATCAGTTTCCTTTCAGGAGAAAAACATTAATTTTTCCATGTAATTCCTTTAAGTTCATAGATACAGAATTGTGTAGAAAACATAGACAAAAGATTTGTAGAAAATTTTCTACAAATTTGTGTCCCTTCCACAGTTATCAGCAGAGAGATGGGAACAAGCTGCAAAAATGACTTCTGATATTCTCCTGATAGCAGAAAGATATCTTTGTAAGGTAGCTGGAAGCAGCATAAGATGACTTAGACTTCTTTACTAGGGATTCTTTTGGTAATCAATTGCACTTTGTTTGGAAAAGATTTAGCTTTCTTCATTGCAAGCTGTGCAGTGCTATGTGGCTTTAGGCTGGTGGATAACAGTAAAACATGATAACATATTCTTGCACATCATCAAGACTTTCTCTTCTACAACAAGCAGCAGGGTAGGGGCTGGTAAAAGATGTAGAAGGAATGCAGCCAAGGCAGGTGACCCAAACTGACTCAGAGAAAATTCTGTGATGATAAGGACGTGCTCAGCAATAAAAACAGGAAGGCAATCCACTACTGCTCAAACTGATGACATTTGTCTGCATTTAGAAGGTATTGAGTTCTTGCCTTTGCATTGCCTGTGGGTTTTTTGTTGTCTCCATCTATGAGTTTTTTCTTCCTTTTTGTTCCTAGTTCTCCTTTCCACCCCTCTGGGAGAGGCAAGGTGGGAGCACACAGTTGAGTGGTGGTTTATTTGCTGTGCAGGGTCGATCCACCACATCAGTGATCTCTAGAACCAGTTAACACCCTGGGAAATGTTCCCAGTAAAGATGATTGTATCTTGGTTTTTTTCTACATAAAGAACATAGGAAAAATATGAAACTGCTTGATGGATGCTGTACAGTTGAATATCTCTGTTCAGCTGAAGTGAGATTTTCTCCAGTCATGAGATTTTCTCCAGTTGTGAGATTTTCTCCAATTACAGCCTACAGTAAAAGAGATTCTATATTATCCAATGTTTAGTATTTTTCTATATAAAATCACGCAATGCTTCTGCACTTTCGCATGTAGCCTAATTCTATCCAGTGCAGTAGTTTTGGAAGTATGCCTCATTTATTTCATTTGATTGAGCATATCAGTGGCCGCCAATTCCACTCTTTAATATGTAGACTTCAGTACTAAGATGAAATACTGAGACTTGGACTAGCCTTAAGGTACTCTGCATTGCTCTTAGAAGGACTGCATGCAAATTTCTTACTTTCTTAAAGGAAAAGTAGAACTTGATGGATGTATTGTGTGCTCTGGAAGTACCATATGCTCATAGTTGCAGTAAACTTGGGCAAAAAGGAGTTGTCATAGGTCTGGAATGGTGAACTGCATAGCATTTCAGACAGCAGAGCTTTTCTTTCTGTTTGCGCGTTAGTAACCTTTTGATTTCAAAGCTGGATTGTCTTTATTAGAGGAGTGCTTTGTTTCACACTACTATTTCTATAGTTCATACCCCTAGCATTTCCAGTGCATTTGAAAAACACATGCATTTAACAAAGGAACAGTAGAGCTTGTAACGCATAACATCAGAAAAACAGGCATTTATAGAAATTTTCAGAAAAAAAAGTGAGTGTTGCAGTTAAAAAATAAAAATAAAACAGGCAGTGTCCATTAAAGTAACCAAAAATAAATAAATAAACCTTACAACAATGACTTACTTTATATTGATAAAAACATATAATTAGGAAGCAATAGGAACAGAGATACACCCAAATTGTGACACTGATCAGCAGGAAATCTTCCATTAGAATGCTAGGCTTGTCACTTAGTTTAACAGTTGATTCACAGTGAAAGATCAGGAGTTCATGACGCCAACCATGAAGGCTCTCAAATTCTTCTTTTGTTTTTTTGAATCTCCTTACCTGAATATAGAAAAATAATTCACCTTATAGTGATTTCAACAACAAAATGTTAGGGCATTTTATAATCATATTAATTATCTGGATATATTTCTGCTTTTAAATACAAATACTGGATAAAACTACTAAAAAAAGAAGGACTTTCATAAATGTGCTGATATTGATCTGTAACTTTTTTTTTAATAAATAGACAAATATGTGTTCATCTTTTCATTATGTAAGCAAAAATTCTTTTACAATTTCTTTTCCAGCTTCTTCCAGCTTGTATTATAGTTTTGGAGAATAAAGGGTAATGTTCCCCATTTTTTTTCTTATAAAATTTATTTTATAAGGGTGGCGTATGGTCAAATTATTATTATTATTTTTTACAGAAATTCCTTTCCAATATTTGCTCGTGGAGCTGAAGATGTCAGTTTTGGTTTCATTTGACTGTAGCATAGTTGTTTAAGAGAGTGATGATTTCACTTATTTAACTGTGCAGTAAAGAACTGATATCACGCCCAAACATAACAACACCACTACTCAAAAACATTTAAGTCAAGGCACTCTACCTCTAATAGTTTGTATGCAGATTATGTTTGTTTACTCTTGCAAGGGAAAAACACGCACAAACATTTCACAGGACAAGAAGTAGGATAGTTTCCATTATATTTCATTTTTAGCACAACTTTCAGAGAAAACAAGGAGTTGCCTTAATTAAATGGATGCAAAAACGTAATGCAATATACCAAATGTCCCGAAACAGCAAGTGATTGAGAGGGTGGGTGTGGGAATTCTTTTCCATAATGGCTGGTCTTTTTCAGTCTGGCCATCTGTTTGCTTATGGTCAAAACCCTTTTTTTTCCCTGCTGTTCTGGGATTTCTTTGTCACTGTGTGATTGAAAGACATTCAATCTCTCATCTTATATGTACTGCCCTGTGACATTTTACAACAACAAGGCTTTTGTTCTGGCTGAGGTCAGATCTGCTATAGAGATTCTCCAAAGGGGATACAAACAAAAGGAAAAAGAAGGAAAACAAACAGCTCCTTTGCAGGTAATCCCTCAGAATTTCAAACTGTTTATATTACACATTAGAAGCACTGTAAATCCCTTTATATTCTATTTATATTCATTTCATTTTACCAATAAACATACTATCATTTAAACGTTTCTGACAAACAATCATTTATATGTGTCCAATAGTATTCATTATTTTTTATCATTACCACTTAGTGTTCACAACACTGTATTGTTCATATTTACACATTATAAATAAATATGAAAATACAATAGCTGAAGAAAATTATGAGACACATCAGAAAGCAGTTGCTGTAAGATATATCATTGTGGTAGTTTTAGGACTCTTTCTCCAGTGGGATGAAAAGTGTAATGGAAAAAAAATGATGTGGATTTCAAATTAATTTTGGGCACAACATTTGGAGGTTGAGAACATGTGAAGACCTGAGGTGTGCTTTAAACAATTTCCAATTTAGAGTTTCACAGTGAATGTATTTAAATATCTCAGCAATCCTTGGGGAAGATTATTTTCATGCTACTTCCACTGTTACAAAAAAATACACATCTATCTTTCTGGTGCACTCTGCTATAGTGTGCATTCCTCCATTACCTAAATTTTAAATAAGTTAAAAACCATGTGCAGATATCCCATTTTCTGCCTTGTCAGTGCCAGGTCAAAGCAATTTCAATTGCAGCAGCTTATGACTGGGTGTGCAGCTGCAGACTAGGAAGACTCTGATGAAAGAGCATGCAAAACAGCATTCAAAGTGATAAGGTGCTGCACATCTTCTTTACCATTCCAAAGGCATTACTCAATATGTTCTGCAGCTGGACATTAGCTTAGACAGAAACCAGGCTTAGAAACCAGGCTCACCCCTGCTTTGTCTGAAATGGCAGAGAACACACTGATGGGTTTGGTGTCTTATGTTAAAATATTATTGGTACTACAGTCATAGGCTGGAGGTCTTTCTCTTGTGACATACCAAAGCCATCGATTACACTGATTTATTGCACATTCTATGTCCAAAAAATGATACAAAAATAAGCTGGAGCTTCCAGAAGCTCTTGGGATTCTCTTAGCCAATAACTGTACAAGGGCAAAGAAACTGAATAGATAAAATTATAGGAAACAATCACAACCCAGTCTTGTTACTATTTCAATAACAGATATCTCAGAAAGCTCAGAAATGTGTTAAGTGTTATCCCTTGATAGCTTGAGGCAAGGAAGTTATCTAAAGGAAAGAAGGAGGGCTGGTTCCTTTAGTTTTGGTCATGCCTGTTACAAGTCTAAGGAACGTGCCAACCTCCAAGAAAATGCAAGATGTATTTCCACAAGCATAACATGCTTCTCACAGTTTCTAGCTTCTAGGTTTCTTGAGGCTTTCTCAATCAACACAGCTTCTGTGTCGCCAACAGACGGTCCTCCATTCCCAGCAGAGCAGGTAAACACAGATGCCTAGCATCCCCTCAAAAGAAACTCCCTGCTAGCCAGATGCTCATCTTGAACACAGCTTAGGAACTTGTCTTTAGGCTGAATGTAGTGCTGCTCAGAGTGACAGAAAATCACATGATGATGAATATGGCAAATGGCAAGTGCAGAAGGTTGTACTGAATCATGATTCATATGAGTCTAAATGCCATGAGGCAATTTTAATTGGCAGAAAAATGCCCAGGCTGTTCCCAACCACTTGACTCCTACTCAGTATATCATATCTGATGTGACTTCCTTTCACAGCAGTTAGATGCCTGTGCCTGTGTTTTTCTGCTTCTTGAATGGAAGTTCTCACTAAGTGGAATTGCTTCTATCTTGACATAAACATGGGTAGAGAAAGGTCTGATTTCAGATCCACGTCGCTCTTTCCTTCATATCCATTTAAACAAATACATAAGGAACAGTAATTGCATGCCTTTAATTCAAAAGGGCTCACTGAGAAAACCAAACCAAACTGAAGGAAGAAATAGATAGATAGCATTTTAATCTTTTAAGATTACTCCAGAGAATGACGAGGGGAAAATTTTAATTAGAAATGGCCAGCTGTGAACCATTCAGAGGTCAATCAGAATTGCTTTTTCACAGTTTCCAGAAGAATGGCTGAAGGCTGTTCTGTATCTCATAATGAAAGGGAGTACTGATTACAGATCTATATGATTACATATCTATACAGGGATTGGTATTCCATTTTTGTTTATACATTTGTTCATTTGTTTTAAACAGGCAAATGTTAGCAAGAAACAAGTTAGTGATTCAAGCATGGCATTCCTATTAGTTTGCCTAAGTCTTCTCAAAAACATTCCTCTCCTGGATGGAGAAAGATTTTCCATTTATCACTTTGACTTACAGCACAACAGTGAATAGATATTCAAGACATCACTAAGCTGTGCATGGATAGCACTAATCACAATTTATTCATGCTGGTGTTGTGGTGCTGCATCCTTAGTAACCAACCTCAGCTTTCAGCAGTACATTAACAGGAGCCCTACAAGTGTAAATGCTGCTCATAGACAGGCATGGTAACACAGTACCCCTTAGATCACCTAAGGCACCTTAAAATCAGGCTCCTTCTAAGATATAATCAAAGCAGGGAAAATGTGTCTTTCAGATGAGAAGTACAAGCCTTGGGGCCAAGTGAAAATAACCCAAAACTTTCAAGGAAGAAATTAAACTCTCTAAGAGCTGGGGATCTGAGAATGACAACCCAGATGTATGAGCAGGGTCCTCCCCATCCTGTCCTGCTACTCCCAGCATCAGGCACCCTGATTTCAGGCAGTCTGTGGTGATAAGACAGATCCAAGATCAAGCCAGAAAACTGAATCAGGATCAAGTGAGGATAACCTAAGACCAGCAGGTGCTAAGGGTCTTCCTCCATGTTCAGGTCATCCATTCAACACTTTTTACATGGACAGAGAAGACATTAAGCTGTGCAAAACAGAAGATATATAATGATTTTGAATCATACCACATCTTGCATGCAAATAAGAGAAAGCTAATACATGCTGAATACTAAACTTCAGCACTGACAAGTTTTATTGCTTTTTTATTAGAAATAGGATAAACATGTTTAGAAGACTATTACCTGTAATATTCATACATTATTCTCTGTCTATGAAACTCATGTCCATGGCTAGCTTCAGTGAGATGGGCTGACCCTACAAGGTGCTGAACTTCCTCAGCTGTGGGAGTGGCAGCAGGGGGCTGGAGGCAGCCACACGCTGAGAGGCAGCCATGCAGAAAGAAGTTGAAACATTTGTATAATATGAGAGGGAGGAGAGCTAGGAAACAGCTACTGCTGTAAATCTATATCCTTCATATTATTCAGAGTACACATAATGAGAGACCAGCCCTGGAGACATGTGTCAGTCACCAAAAAGAAAAAAAAACAAAAACAAACAAACAAAAAAGATGTGTAATTTAACTGCTCCTTGAGGCATTTAGCAAAGGATTGCATGGTGCTAATTAAAGTACCATGACTGCACCTGGGCCATGCACATTGCAAGCCAGGCATTGCTGGAAGGTTTCAGTCATTATATAGCTGTGCAGAATAAAATGTATATTCCATTTGAGAGGTAGATGATAGAAGGAGGCCTTTCTAAGCTGCACTGTGCTGTATATTGCTTAACTGTGCTGTGTAATGTCATGCTGCTAATTTATGTATTTATTTCTTGCTACTGAAAAATGCTATTTTAAATTGCTATTATAGAAAGATGAAATGGGTAGAACTATGAAATAATAAAGCTACAGTATCTCCTACGTTATTAGCTCATAGTGGTAACCGATGGATAACAAAAATTTTGTCTGGGAACTTTAGAGTCTTAGGAAAAAAATCCAGGCTAAAGCCAAGAAAGACTAGTGTCTTTTTTTTTTCTTTTAAACTTCTCTCAATAGATCTAAGGACAGAATCATTTTTGAGATAATTCTACAATAGGGAATTGTCTCAGGATAACACATGATAATGTGATTTTACAGTAGACAAAGGATTTTTCATTCTGCTAATATGGGGTCATTTCTTTTTGACATCATCTCCTCAGGGATGACTTCAAAAGAATTGTTTTCAGGGACAAAAAAAAAAGCTAGTTTGAACACTATAGTAAGATTTTCTTATCTGAAAATAAAGCAGTGACAAAATAGAGATTTCTGGGTAAGTTCAAGCTAATTGGTCTGTATTTGGGTTAATAGTGCAGCCATGTTAAGGGGGAGAATAGGAATGTCTTCAAGAATCGAAAAGTAGAACTGGTCAATAATAAAGTATCTGCATAACATCCATACCTACAGGCCATTACAGAAGCACACTTTATTGTAACTGGGGTAGCTTTAGATATTGTGTCTGGCATTTGTCTACCTTTTAGACTGCAGTGCAGAGATGAGTGACACAAGTGATGCCAAGGCTCTTAGCAGTCTTTTTCCTAAGCTGAACATCAGGTTGCAGCAAGACCACTCAGGACCAGTTTATCTAAGCTATATATTTTTCTAATTTGTTTCGTAGGTGTCATGTGAGATAACATAAGCAACCTTCTAATCATCCAGGGACAGTAACCACGTATAAAGTTCACTTTACATATCAAAGTCTGTTTTGACAGAAGATAGATTGATGTTCACTATTTTTTATTGACTTTATCGTTCTCTTGGTGCTTATAAAATGCTTGCTATATGGTTGTGAGCAAGAATTTAGACTGACATGAAAACAAGATGGCAAACACACCAAATTAATTTAAAATGATTAATGGGTAGTTATAATTATGTGGAAGTTAATAGGGATTTCTTACTGAATGGATGGGTGCATTTCTACAGCAAATCTTCAGACCTCTTTATTTAAACTGTTTGACATTTTAAGCAAAATCTCTTCAATGTAACAGGCAGATAGCTTTTAAAATTTTGGAAATGAAGCAGTGAAGATTCAGACTAGCAAAAAAATATTGTCAGAAATGAGAAGTATTATTTGAAAACTGTGTAAGATTTCTTGTATCACTGGAAATTTTACTTAAAACTGAATTTCCACCCTTTGATTTCCAAGGCAAACATGATCTAACTTACAGAATAACCTGATCTATCACAGAAGAGCACATTACAAAAAGTCTATCATAGCAGAATTTTCTAACTTTGTGCATATAAAACTGAGAAGAGGAAAATTAAAAAAAAATAAAAAATAAAAAATAAAATCTCTTGAGATCCTGCCCTAAGCATGTGCAGCTGAGCATACAAGCAGGTATGCTTGGAAGATGGGATATAGATGGGAGATGGAGGGTGGGGGTGCAGAAAGTGCATACACAGTGGCCTCCACTGGATGCTAAATGTGGGTTTGCCAGCTGCCTGAAAGACATTTTCCTATTCCAAATCAACAGAGTTGTTGGTTCTAGATGGTTCTAGACTACTGGCTTCTAACAAGGAAAACACCTGGTTCCTTTCAGTGTGCATAGACTGCAATCATTTGGTGAATACTTGATATGTTCTGAAGGTTTAGTAAAATATCAGTGTATACTTTGTTCTTCAAAAAAAGGTATAAATATACAGCAAAAAGAAAAGAAACTATACTATAAAAAGCAGAGATCTCTTTTTGTAAGAATGAGTTTACTCTTCATAAAATCTTAGGAACCTTACTAGTCCAATTATATACAAATAATGGCTGATCTATCTGGTCACTGTTGCTTAAAAATCCTTCTCTAGGTAGCACTTAAGGCCTTCTCTGGTATCAGAGTTTAGTTAAATGCTGTTGCTTTGATTTTCCTCGACTTTGATTATTTGAATTTTTACACTTAGTAAATTCTCAGAAAAGTATCCTTTGCCATATTTTACAGAAAGAACACAGAAGTGTTTGCCAGAAAGGTTAAATGGCAGCCCTTGCAATTCGGTTTACATTCCATGAAAGACATATGTGCTACTAAAAGCATGGAAGAGTTATGTACTGCCACTTATTCTGAAGCTGTAGGTGAATAATTTACATGTATTTGTAAATCATTAAGTTTAGGAAGAACAGAATACTTTTTTACAAATATATTAACAGTAAGAGGAGGGCATCTTTTACTGGATGCACTGGGGAATGTGACCACCGAGGATAAGGAAAAGGCTGAAGTTCTCAGTGTCTTCTTTATGTATCTCTTTAAAAATCAGACCAATTATCCCCAGGATACTCTAGTCCCAGGATACTTCCTGACTTGGAAGTCTGGGATGAGGAGCAGAGTAAACTCCCCATGATTCAGGTAGAAACAGCTAGAGACCTACTACTTCACCAGAATTGCCACAAGTTTATGGGGCCAGGTGGGATCTACTCAAGAGTGCTGAGGGAGGTGATAGCCAAGCTACTTTCTGCCACTTCTCAGCATTCCTGGTGAACCAGAGAGGTCTCAGAGAATTAGAGGCTTGCCAGTGTGATTCCCTTCTACAAGAGGGGTCGTAAATAGGATCCAGAGAACTAAAGGCCTGACAACCTGAGCTCAGTGCCAAGAAAGGTTATGGAGCAGATCATCTTGAATGAGATCACAGGGCATGTGCGGGACAACCAGGTGATCAGGCCCTGACAGCATGGGTTCATGAAAGGCAGGTCCTGCTTGACCAACCTCAACTCCTGTGTAACATACCTAGTGGATGAAGAAAGGGCTGTTGATGTAGGCTGCCCCGACTTCAGCAAAGCTTTTGATATTGTCTCCCACAGCACTCTCCTAGAGAAGCTGGCAGCCCATAGTTTGGACAGACACACTCTTTGCTGGGTAAAGGACTGGCTGGAAGGCCAGGCCCTCCATAGAGTGGTTAGGAAAAGAGTCAAATCCAGCTGGCAACTTGTTACAAGTGGAGCCTGTCCTATTTAATATCTTTATTGATGACCTGGATGAGGGCATTGAGTGCACCCTCCATAAGTTTGCAGATGACACCAAGTTGGGAAGAAGTATCAATCTGCCTGTGTCTAGGAAGGACCTACAGAGGGAACAGGACAGACTGGATCAATGGGCTAAGGCCAGTGGGATGAAGTTCAACAGGTTCAAGTATTGGGTCCTGCACTTTGGCCACAACAACCTCAGGCAATGTTTCAGGCTTGGGATGAAGTGGCTAGAAGACTATGTAGAGGAAGCAGATCTGGGGGTTGACACTCGGCTGAACGTGAGCCAGCAGTGTGCCCAGGTGGCCAAGAAGGCCAATGCCCTGTATTAGAAATAATGCTGCAAGAGGAGCAGGGAAGCAATCATCCCTCTGTACCCAGCCCTGATGTGGCCACAACTTGAGTACCATGTTCAGTTTTGGGCCACTCACTGCAAGAGACATTGAGTCCCTGGAGCATGTTCAGAGAATGGCAACAAAGCTTTGAGGGGTCTGGAGCACAAGTCTTATGGGTAATGGCTGAGGGAACTGGAATTGTTTAGTCTGGAGAAGAAGAGGCTCACAGGAGACATTTGAGCTCTCTACAACAGCATAACTAGTGACAGCATGAAAGGGCATGACCTCAAGTTGAGTCAGTGGAGATTTAGGTTGAATGTTAGGAAAATGTTCTTCTCCAAGAGAGTGGTCAGGCACTGGAACAAGCTGCCCAGGGAGGTGATGGAGTCACCATTACTGAAGATGTTCAAGAATTATTTAGATGTTCTACTAAGGAACATGGTTTAGTGGGAAAATACTAGTGGGAGATGAACAGTTGGACTGGACGGAGATCTTTTCCAACCTCGGTAACTCCATGATTGTATCTCTAAGTTCTTTGAGATTCTTAACACTTAACTCTGGCATCAAGACCAAACAGCTGTGCAATTTCAATCCTCCAACAATGTCTACCTGGATTACTCTTTTAGTTGAATGTGGTATTCCTCCCCACCTACAGCAAATGATTTTGCTTCTGCTTTTTGCTTGTGCTTCTCTGTCCAGGGACAGCTGCATTTTCTTGGTAGATGGATTGCTTCCAAATTATAGTGTCTGAAATGCATTTGGCTACCTAAATTAAAGATATTAACATACAAATTGCTTTGGAGAGGAATATCACATTTAATACATCGTGACAGAGGGTGAGTCTAGCTGATGGGGTTCATCCGAAGAAAAATAATGTACTTGAAATAGAAAATCACACTGAGCATAGTTTTTCTTGATTATCCCATCACCCCCTGCTATTTTCACTGGACTGGAAAATGTTTCTGCTTGTGCATCTCCTCTGATAGAGGCTCCTACCCTGAGATTTTACAATCATTAGGCTTGTAATAGGATCAGTAGAGTGAAAGACTAACATGAAAGCTTTACAGAATGAAGAAGAATGCAAAGTAAAAATATAAAATTGTCACTTGAAACACTTATATGCTGCAACATGTGTGATTTTAAAGTGTTTATTGTGCAATATGAGAATATGTATGTTAATCTTTATAATATTTTGAATACTAGAGAAATCATTACATTTTTTTCTATTTTTTTTTCTGTAATCCTCTTCTCTATGACTTACAAAATGCTTGATTCCTCTCCTTTTCTTCCCTCATGAAAATACGAATTTCTACTCATATTATTTTGTAAATCATTTATCTACTTGAACTGAATGCTTTTGTTGCTTTGAGTAAGTAGCTAAATATTCAGGTATTATTGGTGATGAATGAATTAGTTCCAAAATCTCTTTTTTGTGCTCAGATGCTTAAATCTTTCCCATAGAATGGCCAATAAACTAGGCATAAGTAATGTATGCATCACAAGGAATGCAAGCAATACGAAGAAGAGCTGTTGCTAGAACACGTTTTTCTTTTGTTAGTATATATTGTAAAGAAGTTAAAACATGTGGGGACAATGTTCAGGAAGTTTCATCTATATATTAAAACAGCTCTTTTGTTAGGTCTTCAGTTTCAAATTTTCCTTTTCTGTGAGAGTTATTGAAGAGTAGGGCCTCTCTAGGACCTTCGAACACCTGAGGTTCTGGATAATAGGATGCATGGGACAACTTAGTTAAGAGAGGATTTGCTCCCCATTAAGTGATCATCAATTTTGCAAAATGAAATTTATGCTATCTCCATCAGCTTGTTGTTGACTTTTGAGGAACTGATGCAGATTATAACTACTTTCTCTGTTTCAGTATTCTCACCAGATTTCCTGTTCTGTGTATCACTACACTGAATAGAAGATTATAGTTTTTAGACTGCAGTAAGAACTTAATCATAGAATCACAGGATGAATCATAGAATCATAGAATGGTTTGGGTTGGAAGGGACCTTTAAGATCATCTAGTTCCAACCCCACTGTTATATGAAGGGACACCTTGCTCTAAATCAGCTTGCCCAAAATCCCATCCAACCTGGTCCTGAATGCTTCTAGGGTGGGGCATTCACGTATCTTCCTTCTTTCATAAGACACTGTATTCTGGATTTTCCTAAAATTAGTAGAAAAGCTTGAAACAGAGAAGTATTTTTAATGCTTAAAGTTTCTTAAATAGGGTGTATTTTCATAATTCCATTCTATGTATATTGCTAACAAACTGACTCCAAAGAAAATGGGTGTGTACACATTGACTTTGCTATTATTTTAAAGCATACTTGTTTCCTGTTGCAAATGCATTCATTTCTGTTAAAACAAGAAGAGAAGAAACAGTGGACTGTTCCTCTTGAAGTGCTTTGGCACTGAAAAACCTAGCAGAGCTGAAATACAACAGTTTTTATTATGTTTTGTAAGATAGATTTATTGCCTTTATCTGTTGGTTTATCTTTCAATTTAGATTCCTATTCAAGAGATATTAAAAAGTAGCGTTTTTGTCTAGAAAAGTTATTGGAAGTATATTTTAATTTCTGGGTATCAGAATACAATGAGTGCGTTAAGATCAGCAAACTTGGAAGATCTTGTGTCTCCTTTATTACTGTTATTCTTTTTTATTTGTTAAGTACCAATAGTAGGGTCATAGTGCACACAGTGATTCAAGCAATGTTACCAACATCAATATTGTTCTTAGAAACTTCTGTCTTAACAACTTCATTTGTATTTTGTTCTTAAATTATCTTCTGCCATTCACTCCAAAGTCCATGCTTAACACATAATTGAGTTAAGTGAAACAAGCAGAATTAATTAAAAAAGAAATGATTTGTTTGTTCTTACTCACCAAAAACATGAGGAGTAAAGCATGTAAATCACATTCCTGTCTTCTGCGCTGCTGGGGTCATTATTTCAGAAAACTTTTTATATTGTTCTTTTAAAGTCTTGAGAAAAAAAGGAAAAAAAAAAAAAAAAAAAGATATCAGAGGACTTTCCTGCCCAACGTGCCAAATGATTTTTTTTTTTTTTAATTCTGTTCAGGCTGATTAAAGATGGACTGTATGGGCAACATTTTCCTGGCAACCACACCATCACACTCATAGCAGCTGTGAAACAATGGGTCACCTCC
Source organism: Syrmaticus mikado (assembly GCA_003435085.1). Taxonomy (NCBI): domain Eukaryota; kingdom Metazoa; phylum Chordata; class Aves; order Galliformes; family Phasianidae; genus Syrmaticus; species Syrmaticus mikado. The sequence continues at coordinate 36,907 of QGNR01000179.1, forward strand.
ACTGATGCAGATATTTATGAGAGCAGTATGCAGGTTCTTGTGCACTGCTGTCAAAAATACACAGCCAGTTGTGGTGACTATGTTGAAAAAGAGTGTTTTGTAGCTGAGAATTTGCTCTATCAAACAGTGTTATTGTGCACTTCTATCTGTTTAGTTTGTATGCAAATAAATAGGAGGCATTATTTTCAGAGTGACTTATGTACATTCTGCTAGAATAAATGTAAACAATTTGAATAATAATAATAATAGAATAATAGAATAATAATGAAATAAATTGAAATAAATATAATAATAGAATAAATTTAAACAAAAGAAAAAATATTTTACTATATTCAAAGTTTTTACATATGTTGAGTGCTAAAAGAAATTGTATTTTCCCAAATTATTACTCATTTTATTCGTATCTTGCAATTTGTAGTAAGTCCAAAACAAGAACTTTGATTTAGGAAGAACTTCAACACATCACTTTTGATAGAAAGAGCCTGCTTTTTCAGCTGCCTCTGTTGCTGAAATTCACAGAAATAGCTCATCTGTCTCTGTCTTAGGCATATGGCAGATAGAGAATGGCTTCAGCATTCTCCAGTCCCTAAATACTACCATATGCCTGAAATATACTTGAACATCTGGTAGTCATTTTATCCAAGGTGTTTCCACATTCAAGTCCTTGCAGTTTCTGTCTATCTATCAATCCCTTCCCTTCCCTTCCCTTCCCTTCCCTTCCCTTCCCTTCCCTTCCCTTCCCTTCCCTTNTCCCTTCCCTCTCCTTGCCATTCCCTTCCCTTCCCTTCCTTTCCCTCTCCTTGCCATTCCCTCTCCTTGCCATTCCCTTCCCTCTCCCTTCCCTCTCCCTTCCTTTCCCTCTTCCTTCCCTCTCCCTTCCTTCTCCTTTTAGAGCTCATACAGACCTCTAGTTCCTGTTGTACCTGTTGCATCCCTTCAGGTTGAAAAATATCCTGCCACAAAGTGAAAACAAAATGGGACTGTAAACTGTCAGGAAAGAATATTTCTCCTGGAGTTCTGAATAATACACTGTTCTGAGTAGGAGCAGACCCATAAGTATCGTCAATTCCAACTCCTGGCTCAACACAGTACCACCCAAAAATCAGATCCTGTCTCAGAGTGTTGTCCAGACTCTTGAACTCAAGCAGCTTGGGGCCGTGAACCTCCCAGTGGAGGGAAGTGGTCCCACCTTCAGTAGCACTAGGATTAGGTACCATACATGTCCATGTTAGGGCTCACCCTTCTCTTGGATGCCAACACAAAAATTAACGGTGTGCTTGCCTGACAGTTTAGTTCCTTGACATCCAAAGAGTTCCTATTTAAACCTTGGTGACAGACAAGAGCATCAAGTTATGCTTTTTGAAACATGTTAGCTGTAGTGTAACAGATGCTGAAGTCAGCTGTGTCAGCTGGGAGAAACAGGGAAGCAGTTAAATTTCCACTTCCTCTTTGAATCACAAAACATAATATGACCTTAACTGGATGTAGTTGGTAGGGAAATGAAAGTCTTTCTACTTTTTAATGAAATAGTTCTTGCTTGTGAAGTTACTGTCAGGTTGCCAGCAGATGGAATCAAATGCAGTCCTTTTTTCCAGTTCAAAAAATCTCACTCAACTGAGGTCAGAACAGTGATTTAGGGAAGTTCTCTGCGACTTTTAAATTAGAAGTGGTTCACTTCTGCCTTGTCAGACTTCCTGCCCCCTGGCAAATGGATCCCCTGGGATATAGGCCTGCAGCACTGAAAGTGTGGAGGCACTGGCTGAGAAGCAGATCCCACACATGTGCAGTGTTTGTAGGACAGAGATCAGTATGTGTTAAGGAGGCTGGTGATGGCCTTGCCTTCTGCATGGGCAGTGACTACACAAAAGAAGTGTATGTAGCTGAAGATAGGGCATTCCTGGAGTAATAACCCTAACCCATGGCACCCCATGGTGTGCTACTAGGTAACATTTTAGTAAGGAAGTACCCTTTCGGCTATTTCACAATGGGCTGCTTCCCTGGGGTGAGCATGGTGTTGTCACCTCTCAATACGTTACATGGCACAAAACTGTGAAATTTATTCTTTTCCTTCTGCAAAGCAGGATGAAGCTGTTAGTGAGGAAACTTCATCTGCAGACATTTTTCAAGTCTTCTAAATGAATGTGGATCTGCGGTAAGCTTTAAATCCTTCTGCTCTTTAAAGCACCTAGGTCTGATAGAAATAAATGAAAGATAAATCCTTTAAAGAAAAAAAAAAAAAGAATTCTAGTAAGTTAACAAGCCTTTCTAACATTCTTTCAAACAGCTTAGTTAATGCTTGGTTTTATCCATTTGCCTTGAACTTGTTCTATCATTCAACATGACAGCAATACCTTTATTTTTTATCCAAATGACTCTCATACCTCTCTCCAAAATGTCCATTTTAGTTCAACATTCATTAACTAACAGGTACTAAAATACATCCTTGCCGTGAAATATTGCTTAACTGCAATAAGCCACACATGGGAATGCATGTGACATCCACATTAATTTCTAATATATTTCTCAGTAATTAGAATTTCCTCACTTGAATAACCATAATGAAGTAGGACTCAAAGAGTCTTTCAGTATGAACTCACATTTGAATAATTATGTGACTTTGGCAAACAGTGAAGAATTTAACCTCAAACTGGTATTTTTCTCCATACAGAGTTACATTCATCACAAGAATGGGAATGTCTGGCATCTCTTGCTTCAGCAAAAACGTCATGTCTTGCTGTGGCGGAAAGAGAGAAACTCAGGCAACTCTGAAACACTTTTGGTTGAATTTTCTTCAGAAAGAAAGAAAGCAGATAAAGTTTAATTCAAGAGTATGCCTCTTTATGTCTCATCATCCCAGAGAATATAATAGTTTCACTCTGGTTGTTTTAGAAATGCAATATATGGACAAGATTTTTGGCTTCATGCATAGAAGTTCCAATAGTCCATGGCAAAAAACAAACAAACAAACTAACTAACAACAACAACAACAAAAAAAGACACTGAGAAAAACATTCTCCTGATACCACTATAACATTTGATATTACTACTCCTGTTTCTTTCAGGCCAAACCATTCTCAATTTTTCAGTTGCTCATTCATTCTTTTCTCCATGCAATTTATTCAATTATTAGTAGAACTTATGACAGGAAATTAGAGTAAGTATCAACATTAAAAGAGAGAAGACACTCAGAACACACCTATTCAGAATACCCCCTATTTTTTCTTTGTTACTATGCCACTGTTGGGCAGCTGTTTACTGCTAAGAGACCTAAAAGCCTTCAATATAATAAAATATAATACTGTTACCCACCCTGGTCTTTAAATGAAAGATTTCTTACTGTAAGAGAACAAAGTGAAATGTTGATGCTATTCTAATTTGTCACCAAAATTCCCATGTTATCAAATTTACCAGTTGCAATTGCTATCCTGTTACTCTGCCTGATACATTTAGCTGTCATTTACTGAGGCAGGTCTTCCTCTGATTTTATGTACTGAGAAATATTAGCATCTTTTCAATATTTAGAATAGAAACATCTATGACAAAGGAGAAGAATGAATTAGAAAATTAGAATTAGTACATCACAAGAGATCTGAATAATACACATTGGAAAAAATGTCATCAGTATTTTAACTTTTGTCTGAAAAACAGGTCAAAATCAAAACGAACAACAACAAAAAAAAAGAAGATGGAAAATAAAGATGAGGAAATAACAGAAAATTATGTGCCTTGATTTATTATTTTTTGTAGAGTTTTCAACGTATATGTATGTGATGCTATTACAAGGTGACTGAACAAGGTTATCAGCTCATGAAAAATTAGCCCATAATTGAACTAGCAAAAAAATCCCTCCAATGCTAATTTTTTGAACGGCTTATAAAAATTCCACATCTGTATATTTCTAACCCCAGAAATGGAAGGACAAATGAATCACGATTGTATCAAACTCCTCACTATTAAAATTCATGCTTTTGAAACCATGTGAGATGTTGCTTTAAAGGTTTAAATTCTTAATCACCTTGTAGTAGATCTTATATTTCTGAGGTTAGTCAAGAAAACTAGTTTTTGAGTTTGTTTACTCTTTTAAGATTTAAAAGATATTTAATTATTCTCCTGAAGCATTTTGGCATTTTCCTCCATCCACATTAATAACCCACAGTCTATTTCTCAAATGTGGATACAGGATATATCTATTTTTGTGCAAAACCCCCACTCATGTCATCAATATGTAAGGAAGCTATTGCACCTTCTAGTTTTCCATTAAAGGATCAGAGCAAAAAATTAAGCCCAAGTTTCTTTGCGTAGGTGATTTTATAAATAGCTAACACATGTCAAGCTAATAGCATGTGAAACCTTTTCTCAATAAGCCACACAGTAGGTATTTCAATCTGTTTCATCTTGGCACCAGACAGAGCAGAGGTGCTTAATACAATTGGCACAGAATACAATAGCATAACAACTTTAAGCATTTTTTAAACAAGCAAAAAAAGCCGCAATAACTTAAATGACGAGGAAGTTATGATCATTTCCAGGAAGAGTCCAGGAGTCCATCTCTTTTTGTAATACTGCAATTAAGTCAGTTTTAAAGCGATGAATAATGTGGTGATATGCCTTCTTGCACTCATCTATTCTAACCATCTTTTTCTTGTTTTTCTTACATTTTCTTCCTCCTGGAGTGAAAAAAGCAGTATGGAGCTTCTCCCCAGATACCCTCCACCTTACACTACCATATGTGTTTAATGTATAATGCATGAAAAACAGCATGAGCTGCAGCTGGCCAAAAGATGAGTCACAGAGGCTGGCCTCAGGAGCTCCTCTTCAATAATAAATAAATTCAGAACTGACAATGATCTTTTTCTGAGGTAATTAGATCTTTCTGTTATAAGCAACACTTAAGTGGTTCTCACAGGCTGCGTTCCTCAGCTCTGTCAGAAATTCTCTCATTTGTTGTATGATCAATTTTTGTATGTTGATGACACTTTGCTTCTTACATTTTTGCTATCCCTTATTTATGTTTCGTGAAGGCTTAGCTTGGTGGGAAAATGCATACAGTAGGGAGTCAATTATGAAGAATTCCAAGTGGTGAGACAAAAGCCAGGAATGCATCAGGGAGGTGAATACACAGAAAAAGAAAATGCTTCATAAAGCAAATAGAAGAATTCATGTCACTGTCCTTTTCCTGGAGTTCTGAAGGCCCTGGGGGTATGCACTATCACAGATAAATTTTTTTTCTCAGTGATCTCATTGGATTTTTTTTCTTTTTTTTACAATTTCATTTCCTCTTATGTTTACTATATCTTAGTATAATTATGGTAAAACCTCAGTTATTTATGGTGACAGTATTAGACAGTGGATAAGGCTGAAAGATAACAAAACAACTATTTTTAAATAATAGCAGGATAAGTGTTATAATAGCAAGCTGACTGTTTCTTAGAAGTCTGAATTTCGACTCAAAGATGAATGCTCCAATATCTGTATATAACTAATACTGCACATCAACAAATGATTGTGTAGTCTTTCCTTTGCCAGCACACCATTCTAGACTTTATTGCTTACTTCAGTAACTAACTGAAGCAGTTCCTTTAGAAACATCCCTAATGTACCTTAAAAAACTACTAAAATACAAATGCAAATGAGTATTATTTGTTCCCTTCTTAAGAAATGCACTTTGATGAAAATCAGTTTTAAGATAAATATGCATAAAAGAAGTATTAAAAAAAAAAAAAAAAAAAAAAAAAAAAAAAAAAAAAAAAAA
>QGNR01000179.1:42999-71499 GCA_003435085.1 Syrmaticus mikado
TTTTTTTTTTTTTTTTTTCTTTTTTTCTTTTTTTAATAAAGGAAATTGGTTTAATAAAGGGCACTTGGTTTTATGTATTTCTGTAACATCTGTTTACTGTGTATGCATAGTATATAGTAAGGGTGTGCATATACAGAAAAACTCAGTCTGTGCATTTTGGACTTTGCAGTCAGATCCCACACATTGAAACCTCTGATTTTCTTCTCTGTAGAGGATATAGAGAGATACCTATACATATCTGTTCTGTAATAAAATCAAGCTTTTTTGGTTTACTTTCTAGACTTTGTTATTTTTACTATTTTTCTTACATTTTTTTGGTGAAAGATATTATTATTTTGAGGCTTAAGTGTTGTAACACAGCTAATACTGATAAACCTATTTCGGTGTAAGAAATAAATCATTACAATATGGATAGGAATAATCTCAGAATCATGACTGCTTTTCTTTCTTATATTGAAATACATATGAAAAGAAGGAGTTGTTTGTCCTTTTCCCATATTGAGCAGTTAATCAAGAAATACAAGAAAAGAAGAAAAAAAAAGTTATGTTAAGAAGATCTCTCCTAAATGCCTCACTACAACCCAAAAATGTAAAACATCTTTCCTTCTCTTGCAGTCACTAAACTGTTCATTGATTTGGTTTTATCCATCTTTATGTTGTCTCACAATAATGAATACAGAAGACCTTAACTGAAAAGAAAGACACAGGGAGAATGGCACTCAGTCTCTTCTGTGGCTACAGAAGAATCCCATACCTTATTCTGCATTCTGAGCGGAAAAATAACATCATCTCTGCTTGCATCTTTACATCTGCAGCCCCCTTTTGGCACTGCATGTTGCTGTCAGTGCACTAAACATGTTCTAGCTTATATAAAACAAATGAGCTAAGAAATTGCCTTGCATGTAAAGGGAGGTAAAGAGAAGGCACCACTGCCTTGATGAAATACAACTTGATTAATGAGTTCCAATACCTGTAATTATGGTAAATGCCTGCAATATGCTTGCAAAGACAATACAGGCAGCTGTGCAAGCTCTCTCACAGAATCCTGTAATTGCTTTTCTACCTTAAATCAGTGCCTCAGTTCTCAACCCCAGTAAGTAAGCTAGTATCAGAAGATACACAAAGAGCATAGACAGAGACTAAAATATAACTCTTTTTTTTAAGAAATAATCTTTATAATTACTCTTAAATATAATTTCTCTTTATATGGAATAGTCTTCTCTCTGTGGCCACTGAATTCTATGGCCCATATTTATAGATAATACAATCTCTGTCTGCAGGCAAAATGAACAAAACCAATTTTATCTGGTATGCTAATAAGCAGCCCTTAACCTGGTTAGCACTTCAATGAGAAACTCATTAGGAATCTGAGATACTATAGAATTAAAAGGACTTCATTAGGCATGTTAGTTCTACTGAGCTGTGAGGAAGTAAAAAAGGATGAACATTCTGGTTGATTAGATATAAATAATACATGAGAAAGACAGAAAGTGCTTTCGTGTGCTGTGTAATTCCTCACTTTTTCAGATTCAGATTGCCAAATAGGTCATTATATAAACGTCACCCAAAACACCTGAGTGAAATCATAGCCATAGGGTCAGTCCTTCATACACTGAACAGTGAGACACTTGAAATCTTTCTACCAATTGTTCAAATTTTCTAGTTTTATTATTATCTTTTATTTCAGCTTTCAGTTGGAAAGATCACCATAACTTCATTAATGTTCTTAAGCAGTGATTTACAAGATTCTCTTGCTGTGGATTGCACTCTTATATTCACTTGCATCTCCACTGTTATTTTGTGTGGCATTTTTCTATATGTAGGCTCCTTACTGCATTAGATTGTTGACAAAATACTATGAGTTGCAGCTTAGTGTAAAGAGAAGACTCACACAGTCAAAACAATACTAAACCATTATTGTTTCAAAAACACATCTTGATGTATTATTTAATGTGGGCTCAACCTCCATTTTAAAAACTTGTGACAAAAATTACAGAAAGCAGCATGGCTAAAAGTATCACTATAGAATATTTATCATAATCATCATTAATAACAAAATTTATTATTATACTATTATTATTATTATTATCATTCATAAAATGTGCAATTTTATCTGTAGTAAAATAAGTAAGATATAAGCCTTCGTTTAAGAACATATTCATGCAGGGTGACCTTTGACCACTCCTCAAATACTTAGGAACAGAAAACAGACTGACTGTCCAGCAAAAAGTGAGCATAATATCATCATTTTCATCTACAAAATAATTAGGTTTCAGAAAGAAGCAAAATGTAGCAAGAAGCTATCTTCAGTGAAAGGATGCAGAAACTTCGGAACATCCCACCTCGCATGTGGTGTACTTGTATTGCACACAGAAACGTCCAGCTAGGTTAAAAAAAAAAAAAAAAAAAAAAAAACCAGTTTCCTTGTGTCATCGCTGACATAGGAACAATTAGGAAGCGCCAATAAATCTTCACCAAAGGCAATGATCATTTGTTTTGCCATGGCAGTGAGGATCAATAGCTACGGGCATTTGGAAAGAGAAGGGAAGACAAAGGCAAAAAGAGATGACCACTGAAAATCCATCTCCATTGAAATCGGAGGGAATTTTGTCTTTGGCAGAACTAGATTCAGCTCAACGAATTACATCAGTATGAGAAAGCATTTTTTGAGAACTGAATTTAAATTAAAAAAAGGGCACTAAAATGACATGCTGATAGGTTTAGATGTTATGGCTGTATTTTTCAGATGTATATAGGTTAATTATGGAGACTCAGACAGACCTGACTCCATTTATCTAGAAACTTCTATTAAAAGAGAAGAGTGAATTCTCGGGGAAATTTCAGAATAACATCAAAACAGAAAAATAAAAGAAATATTTATTGCCTCCTTATTTACCCATCTTTCCATGAATCCAGCATAGTTCAACTTATAGATAATATAGAACCTTTTTCACAAGTGAGTCCTTATCATTTGTCCTAAATATTTGTTTGAAATTTGTTTGGACGAAATGCCTGAAAAAGGTGATTTTTGCAGTTTTATTTGTATCACAAGGCATTTCAAAATGATACTTGTCATTGTCTCTTATTGCTCTATTGTTCTATTTTTGTTTTCTTGAATGTGAGAGTAAGAATATTACTCTTCTGTGGGACCTGAATCTATGCAGATTCAGCAGAGTTCCTAAATAGCATAGCACTGGAAGCTTTAACATTACAACTTTAAGAGATATACTGAGAAGGAAACATACATATTTTTACACTGAATGTTAATTTAGTACAAACACATTTTTAGCACCAAATTAAAATTACATAGAACCCCAGTATATGCTTTGGATTGATGTTTCTAGGAGCAAATTTTCATTTATTAGTGGAATGCAGAAAAGAAGACAGAGCAAAATAGTAGCAGATGTTTCCAAAACGGACATGTTAAATCTGTTGTACTTCTTCACATTTTCAATGCTGATAGACTAAAAAGCCACTTAGGAAAAAAAAATGCATTTCCATTTTTGGGAATAAAAGTCTTTAAACTGTATGCAACATGGCAACAAAATCCTCCCATAATGCCATGTGTTTGATATTTCCTGTTAATTGTGTTTGAGACGTACTCTGAACATGACAGCAAATGTTTATAGCATTGCTTGTTGGACCAGACATCAGTGTAATTAATTAAAAAAAAGAAAGAAAGAAAGAAAGAAAGAAAGAAAGAAAGAAAGAAAGAAAGAAAGAAAGAAAGAAAGAAAGAAAGAAAGAAAAAGATTTTACATAGTTAAGAAAGTAAGATTATATTGATAGGAACTTTTATTTGACTAATAATCCCTGATTATGATTTTTACATTGATAGAAATGTAGGACTACATTGATAGCAACAGTTGCTAAGTAAAGTAGTGCATTAAATAAATTTCTGGAGTGTATATGCCAATATATACTATTATTTATGCATCCAAATGCAAGCAGCTACCTGAGAAATACAGTTTTTGAAGAAAACATTTTGTTCTTTTTTCTGTTCTGAGTGGCTGTTTACATCCCTGGCACTTCTACACGATACATACAAAATAATTGCATAATCTGATAGAAATCAAAGTGCCTACAGGTTTTCATTCACAAGCAAAATTTTTGGCTTCTTATTCATTCTACAATTCTTCCATCTCAGTGGTAGCAGAATGGTGAGCAGAATGTGTCACAGTTAACCACACTGATTCATTTCCAATGAACTAAAAAAAGGCAGTACATTTTCTTTGGGTCGATGACAATTGTAATCATGAGGAAGATTTCCTATTTTACACTTAGATTCAGTGCCATTTTGTCTTCTAGAGAAGTACCATTATGATTGCAATAGACAGAATTTACACTGGCTTGGTGTGTACTCTGATCTCATGTTCTTTTCTTCCTTTTCTGTGCCTACCTTCTCTTCCATATATTAAAAGAATAGGTTCCAGATGAGGCAAGTTTCCACTTTTTGGACTACGTATCAGAGGTTCTTTGTCTAGAGGCCAGGATGTTAGAAATGCAACAAAGCAAATCTAGCCTCTAAGTGAGGATATGTCGTAGGAATAGTAATAACACCACCACCACCAAGAAAACAAGAAAAGGAATACATAGAGGTAAAAAATAATGTTTAAAAAGTGTAAGAAAAGTAATTGAAAGGTAGCAGGCTAAGGAAGAAGTTAAAATGAAAGTAGATCATCTGTGAGACTAAGAATTGCTACAAGAAAATGCTTCCTGAAAATAATAAGCATGCAGTTCCTTTGATTTAAAGGGAACGGTTCATACCAAATCTTAGTGTCACTCAGGGGAGACAGTTGGCCAGAGGCAGGGCTTAATACGAGAGAAAATTTGTCATTGCTTTTAGCATGTTCTTGAAGTAGAGTCCTAAATACACAGAGCTGAGAAAAACAACAGATGCCCAAGGTACATTTTATTCATAACACAAATCTCCTACTTTATCAGATATGTATGACACACAGCAGTAACTTATTATTTTTTTCTGATTAAAAAAAAAAAAAACCAACAAAAACCACAAAACAAAAGACCAGTAGTTCTGCACTTTCTTTCGTAGTATTGCTTCTCTCCCCACATCTCAATATATTGTCATTTAAGGCACTAATCCTGTAGAGATAATATCTGTGTTTCAGCACACAAGGAGTTTCTTCTTCTGGCTGCTTCTGAGATACAAATGTTAATATTTGAAAGCACTCTGTGAGCTAATTAGATTGAAGATATTTATGTAGCAATGATCTTTCCCAGCTTTCATGCAGAGGTCTTTTTCTAGATGTCAGTTTCACTCTGCATTATGGATATACTCCATCATGTTTTTTTCCATCCTGACTGCCCTCAAGCAACCATTTCTTCCTCTTTAACCTGAGCTAATTTAGACAAGTTTACAGTGACAAACCCTTCAGGAGAACCTACAGAGCAATCCAGTAATTATATTAGTGATAGGTGGATGGTTAGACTGGATGATCTTAGAGATCTTTTCCAAGTGTGGTGATTTTGTGACTCTATGATTCCTTACATTATTTTAGCTTTCAGAGGCTTCAGGGTCTTCTCCCACTGTCCAGTGTGCTAAGAGCCATCTACTTTCCTCATTCACAAAAGAGTCTAGATGAAAACATCATCTTCATGTGTTCTCTGACAGCCATGGTATCAAATCTGGTTTTGGAGTCGAAGTACTAGGCTCTTTTCAGCAGCCAGAAGAAAATGAAACCACACAATCTGTTGTTGGGGAAGACACCACATTGAAATAAAAGTATCAAGGTTATTGCCACCTATTCTTTGTAATGATAAAAGGCACAAAATAAACCTCTGACACTACCCTGAGGGAGCTCCATGCTGTTAAAAGAGAAATCATGAAATGTTGGTGAAATGCACCGAATGCAGTTGAGTCTGAAAACTTTCTAGACAGCTTTCAATCTTAATTCATTTGGTACATTTTCCTTTTCAGTTGATTCGATCTGAAATGCATCATGATTTTATAAATATTTTAAGTATGCCCTTTTTTTCCAGCTTCCTCCTTCCTGGGAGCAGATCCTCAGCCACTATGTATTGTCTGGTAATAACTGCCTTCCATCAACTTGAGACACTTGGGATGTTTGTTTTTTTTTTTCCTCTGGATTGGATTTATTTGCCTTATCACATTTTTCACTTTCTCTTCCTCTCAAACGATGGCCATACAGAAATATACATAAGTCACAACAACATCTGTGGACCCACACCCAGGAACAACTCTAAACTTCAAAGCACTGATGTCAACAGCGATGAAGACATTGCAAAATCTCCTAAAACACAACTCAACTAGGCATTCTGATCTATTAGTTGGTGGTTTTTCCATCCAGTCTTCTGTAACCATATAGCAGACACTGACCAAAGTGCAAGTACTTCACAATTACATTTTTGTTTTTAAGTGTAATCAGGCCCTTAGCTATAATTCATTATCTCCCTGTTTCTTTGTCACCTTCTAAATCAAATTTAAATTTCTGCTTCTTTTCCGGCCTCCAGAAAAATTTTCCTCCATCTCTGCCTTTTGACTGTTTGTATAGTAAGCTTTTTCTTTTAAACACTCTAAGATGGATTTTCAGATCACAGCTCTTGCTAACCATCCATGTATAGCGCATGGTAAATTAAGGGTGATCCACACACTGAACACTTATACAAGAAGGAGAAACATAATACTTGATGCATTGATCAGTCATTCCTGTTCTTTCATTGTAGAATTTCTAATTTTCTCAAACTGCTTCGTGGATTACAAGAGTCCCTTTGACTTAACATGCAGAGTCATTTTATTTGTTTTTTATGAATATCCAAAAAAACTTGACACTGTTCCAAAATTTCCTAATCTGTGTTTCTACATCTGACTGAATATATAAACATCCATCTACACATGTGTGTGGGAGCTTGGCTAACTCATGACATTGCTATTTATCCTGATTGGAGTGTGGTTTTTATTCTCCTACACTTATTCAGTTATGGCAATTTAGTAAATATGCTACCATTATTGTGCAGTGATATTCAGTGTTTCACTGGTATGGTGGAACAAACAGAATATATCAGATTATTTCATAGCATTATTTCCAAATATGGCTAAAATGATAAAAGTTGAAAACGGCCAATTTTGCAGTTCCTCATGTGATGGGTGTGTATGTTTCTCTTTTGTTGATATCTGTAAGGTGTAATGCTTCAAGATAGTCAATAGAGACTTCATGTATCTTTTTCACATTAAAAACATACATTTGATAAGATTGTTTTTTTCCTGTGCTCTTGTGCAACTTGGAACAGTGTTGCTGATCACCTGTGGGCCCTAAAACTGCACTTTTATAATCTGTAAGTACCAGGTATCATTTTAAGGCTATAGGAGAGGCTCTTAACTGACAATTCTTAATGTATTAATGCATTTCCATTCCTACTGTATCCCTCTGCCTTTTGCTGTTTCTGGTGGTTGGACTAAGGTAATTCCCAGTGCTTGGTGAAGGACATTGCTAAGGAATCACAAGAAGCCACAGGACACTGAACAAAGAGAGAAATTCAGCATTCCTTCTCAACATATCTAGTGTATTGTCCCACTCCGGAAGGTATTATCTGTATGGACTGTTGGTGATGTTTTTGCACAGATAGATGTGGAGAAATATAAAAGAGAGATGGCTCATTTTCCTCATTTGCTTTGAGATGATATTAATTTTTGAATACAAATGAAAGTTGTTAAACAATCAGTGCACAACCTATATTACTAGCTGTTATGAATCATCTTGTTCAGAATAGTTCTTTTCTTGTGTGATGTAATGTTGAATACTGGCAATGAAACCTGTAGTCCTCAGTTTTTCCACTTAAATAATAGAACGTACCATACACTAATGTACACACCTTGAAATATTTATTTGCAATCTGTCTTCAGTCACAACCTGAAGAGACAACAGGTTATCTAGATTTCTGGCACATTCGCTTCCATGAACAGTTAAATTGGTGTGCATGTGTCTGACACTAATTGAAGTTTGTCATCTCCTTGACAACAAATAGCTACTTTGAAACTGCAGTTTGGAACCAAGCTGGAGGATGCATTCCTCACTGGTTCCCTATGCATATAGAGAAATAAGATTTTGTAAATTCTTCCCACCTAAGAAGTTTGTCCTGTGCAGGTGACAGAGCCAGGCATATATCTGGTGTTTGAAGTTGGATGTGCTACTTGGGTTGTCTGTGGCAGCCAGGAAGGTATTGAAGGTTGATAGACATGATCTCAGTATCACAGAAGGTAACGGAACAGATCATTTTGACTATCATGTGGGATGTTTGGGACAATCAGAGGATCAGACCTGAGTTCGTGAAAGGCAGGTCTTTCCTGACCAACTCTACTCCTATGTAACCTGCCTAACAGATGAATGAAAGGCTGTTGACATAGTCTACCTAGACTTCAGCAAAGCCTATGACTCTGTCTCCCACAGAATTTTCCTGGAGAAGGTGGTAGCCCACGGCTTCGACAAGTACATTCTTCACTGAGTGAAGAACTGGCTGGAGGTCCAGGCCCAGAGAGTGGTGGGAAATGGATTTAAATCCAGCTGATGTCTGATCACGACTTGTGTTTCCTAAGGGTCAGAACTGGGGCTCTTCCTGGACAAGGGGCTTGAGTGCACCCTCAGTAAATTTGCAGGTGACATCAAGTTAGGAGGAACTGTTGATGTGCCTGAGGCCCTGTAAAGGGGTCCTGTAGAAAGGCCTGGAAGGCCCTGTACAGGGGTCTGGACAGGCTGGATTGCAGGGCTGAGCCTACAGGGATGAAATTCAACAAGACCAAGTGCTAACTTCTGTATTTTGGTCACAAGAACCCAGGTAATGCTACAGGCTCGGGGCAGAATTTCTGAAAATTTTCAGGAAAAGGTGGGGGTGCTATTAGCAGCTGACTGAACATCAGGCAGCAGTGTGCCCAGGGACCCAAGTTGGCCAATAGCATCCTGACTCATATGAAAAATAACGTAGCCAGCAGGAGCAAGAAGATGCTCATCCCTCTGTACTTGTCACTGGTGAGGCCACACCTCAAGCACTGTGTTCAGTTTTGGGCCCCTCACAACAAGAAAGACATTGGAGTGTGTCCAGAGAAGGGCAAGAAAGCTGTGGAGAGTCTGGAGCACAAGTCTTATGGTGATTGACTGAAGGAAAAGGGGTTTTTCAGTCTGGAGAAGAGAAGGCTCAGGGAAGACCTTATAGCTTTCTACAACTATCTGAAAGGAAGTTATATGAGGTAATGGCCTTAAGTTGTAGCAAGGAAAGGTTCAGGTTGGATATTTGGAAACATTTCTTCTCAGAAAGAGATACTGGAGTGGACTGCCCAGGGAGATGGTGATGTCATCATCCCTGGAGGTGTTCAAGAAACATGTAGTTCTGGCACTGAGTGACATGGTCTAGAGTGGTCACAGGCATGAACTGATCCTTGAACTAGACAATCTTATTGGTCTTTTCCAACCTTAATGATTCTATGACTCTATGAGAAGTCTGAAAGAAAGGATTTGTGGTGCCAAGACACTGTGGAAAGGAGGAAAAAGTGTTTATAACCCTCTTTATTTTTATTGAGTGCCTCCCAAAACACAAGTTCTTTCCATTTTAAGTATTCTTGTTTTAGTTTCATGTCAAATCTACCTAAGAAATTCAAAGCCTTCTCATGTTTCAGGTGTGCCTCTTTCAAGAAAAACATTTGACCTCACAGTTCTGGCCATCTCAAAGTCTTGTCAAAGATTATTGTGATTGTGCAGTTGTTAGTAACTTGGAACATGAACAGGAGTAGCTCAAGTCTTTCCACAAATTATCTCATTCCTAGGCTAACGTTTTTGCATCATATGATGCAAAACTGTCACGAGGATAACAGCAAGCTGTTGTAGAGATTTGCTGAACATCAATTGCTCTGTTTTTGCCTTATATACTTGGTTCCTTGGCACCTTAAGTCAGTAAAAACATATTTGTACCTCAGATTCTAAGTGTGAAATGAAGAAGCTGCAGAATGAGGTTAAGTTGTACTGTCTGACCACCATGTAAAATATCTCATGACTGTTTCCCATGATGTGGCTCCTTTCACATCAAGTCAGCAGTGAAAGATCATAAGTGAAGAGCTCCACCCAAGGATATTCCTGGAGTCAAAGAGGAAGGATTCCTCAGCTATCCATTTGATGCAGTTTTATATTAAAGCATTAGTGATTTAACATAAAAGCACCTGAAGCAGTGGCAATGCCTACCTTCAAGCTTTAGCCTAGATAGATACAAAATCTGTTCAGATACCAGGAATATTGACAAAGGGTATTTTAAAGCAGCATCAGACGTTCATAACCTGTAGCTGTCTCAGACTGAGACATCCAAATACACTTGTACCTATTGAGCACCTAAAAGGGGGAAGGAGATTTGTGCTGCTTTTCACTGGTAGTCTGCACTGGGAGCTCTTAAGCTACTGCTCCTTCAAGTGAGGTAAGGAGCATTAAATCCTTATTCAAGTGCAAATTCTTCTGCAGTGCAAGGAATCAGTGGTATATGGTATCTATTTATAGCTGCCCACTATGTGGGAGCTGAACCCTTTGACTTTGTTTATCACAGTTACATGGATTTTCAAATCAAATCATTCATGCTGAACAGCGTTTTTCTATGCTACCTACAAAACCTCTTTCCTTGTGAGTGAGCTCCATAACCAAAGGGAATGTCACTAAAATACTGCCTGCCATGAGTCACAAAGAGATGCATTAATGTTAAAATAAGCTTTAAAACAAGAACCCGAGGATCAATATCTTGATCATTCTTGCCGAGAATAAGAAATATTTTTTTTTTACACAGGATAGGGCAAACCATTGTTCTTTGGCTTTTTCTGAAGCTGCTGTACAAAAGGGAACTGATTGTTTGAATAAAAGTTGATAGGCACCTCAAAACTACTAGATGAAATTAAATAGGTTTCTATGCTTCCAGCTGCTACAACCTACTTTATTTGGTATCACAGTCAGAGCAGGAATAACTCAAAAATCTTCCTCTGCATATTTTAATTAGCAGTCAGAACATGCATGCCAAATTTCATATTCATATCCTGCTTTTTATTTTCCTTGACACCGCACAGAACAAATTATTGTTCAAGCAGTGGATAATTCATGTGTGTCAAGGTTTTCTTTCCGATCTGCACTCAGCTGTGGTGGACAGTAACAGAAACATAAAAATGTTTTGAAAATTTATTCTAATGGATGAGGTGGGAAACCAGCTCACAGTAAAGGCTGCTGAACAGAGACAAGAACAGGCCATTCTCAAGCTATCATATTGCTTCTTGCACCACACTGTTGTGCTGAAGGGCGTCTGATAACGAACACCTACTGCTACAGAAACTTCTTTTGTATTACCACATGAACCACAAAATCAAATCCACCTGCTCAGTTCAGTCTTCAAGTAGGAGGTGGAGTGGAAATTACTTTACGCACTAATGCTTAGGTGGAGATATTTCATAGTAATTGCAGAGCATACTAGCATTTCAAATTTTTGCAGCAGAGACAAATTAAAGAATAACAATGTCAAAGATTAAAAAACAAGTACAGGCTACTTCTTTTTCTGAAACAAACCTGACATATATTGCTCAACTCTGTGGTGTGAAAAATTTTCTGAGCATTTTGTTATAAATTTTTTTACTTGGAAAAAATAAGGGCTTTTCTCTTTATTTGCTCAGCGAATCATGGAGTTATCTCTTCTGTACACAGTATTGTTGAAAATCTCCTAGGTGTAGCTTTACAGCTCCCTGTAAGGCATACAGATTAGCACAGAGTCAAAAAGAGAAATAATGATAATTTCTGGGAATAATTTATTTATCTAAGTGAAGCATTGAAAACTAGCTACCAGTTAGATGGCCAGCTCCTGTAAGTGGTGGTGGACTATATCTGAAATAACATATTAGAAGTGCATAGTAAGAAGGGTGAAAATATTTGGAAAGAACATAGAGGTAAACAGACAAAACATAAAGTAAAAGGATGAAACAGAGCAAAAAGAAAAAAAAAAAAAAGTTGAGCTGAAAATAACAACAATATTCTTAATAAGGCTTTCTATTAGATTTTTATGTGGCAGAAAGTGGCATCAACTGCATTACACAAATCACTGCAGTAAGGTACTTGAGAGTTCCCCGTGGGCAAAAGCAAGAAACAGAAAAGGTGAGGGAGTACTTTGTTTTTCAGTAGTAATTCTGAAGCTTCTTATTGGAAAAATAATTTTTTTAAAATATGCTTTTTTGAAATATCTGAAAAAAAATAGTAATAGGAAAAATGTAGAGAAAAAAACTACATCAAGCTGAAAGGCTTAGCACAGAGATATGAGATATAAGCTTGAGATATTGGAAATGGATCTGAAGATCTAACACACCAAAAATAATTCTGCTAATATAACCAGGAAAAATGTTGGGATTGTATGTCTCTTTATCTCTTCTAAACTGTCTCATTTTCACTTTTCATCAGCTTGATAGTTACCGAGTTTTAAATCTTGCTACATCCATCACTCACTTAACTTCTGTTTCCTGAAGATTTTAAACTTCTTGTTTCCAATCAGCATTTACTTTTGGAATTACTTAACTAACTACAGTTAATGTTAATAAAGTTAAGAGGAAGTGCCTCCTCCAAAAAAAGGTCATGTTCTTTCTTGTGTGCTTATGAGGTGTCTGCATCATGCCTGGAACTAGTCAGTATTGCTGGAACTGGTATAATGGAAGTAAAACATAAAATATTAATCTGATTTTTTTCTATCTGAGTGAGTTGACACAAGCTCCTACTCATCACAAATCACAAAGTCCCCAAGGAAGGCAATATTGTGTTCTCCAATATGCAGCTAATGTCAGTATGTAGTTATGTTTAACAAAGTTTACAAGTAGGTTCTCTTGAAGCTACCATCCCCAGTAAGTCTACTCCTTTGTAGGTGGTTTATTGAAGGTTTTTTTTCCTGTTCATTTATTTTTTTAGTGTATAAATTTAACTCTAAATTGATATGCAATCTGCACTGCACTTTGTTTTCCAGACTTCACACAGCTCACATTTACAGAATGTTTCTTTATCCATAAGCATATTTTGGGACCCAAATGTGGCTTTCTTGACATCAGAACACTTCGAAATTGTCAGGAATCAGAGTACATAGCTTACAAGATTTTCTGCACTGAACCTCAAGAGGTGAAAGTATTAAGAGATACCAATAATAATATCATTATATTATACATTATTATTATTGTATGCTCCCTGAAGAGTTTATGCAGCATCTTTTAGTCCTTAAAGCATGCACTCTGGTTTGATGTCAAATGGAGCTTATGCCAGCAAGCAGGCCACAGAGCTGAAAGAAAAAAGAAATATTACTAACTCAATCCAGAGGAGTTATATGTGGAAATGATAGATATTTTCATGAGTATTTTTTAAATTTTTGATTTCTTAATGTCAGATCCTCTTCTCCCTGTTTTTTCCTCCAATTCTTTTCTGATCTACTGAGATACAGAAATGTAGATGATGTTAATGCTTTCCCACCCTCAGACTGTATTGTTTTTTGTTGTTGTTGTTTGTTTGTTTTTTTAAGAGAGGAGCGAAAGAACAGAACGTATGAAAAGTTTTAAATACAAAAGTATAACATGATTTGCAGACACATTTAATTTACCACTCTGATCAAATACATCATTGATACACGTAGTCTATCAGAGAAACTTGCTTTTTTATAACCATAAAATTGTTGCTTTGCGCACAGTATTGTTGAGAATAAACCTATATGGATTCACTTTCAAACAGTGAATATGCCTTCACATATTAGATTAAGAGTGAGCCAGAGCACACTCAAATACTGAAGATGCTGTGTTTCACCAGGAGAAACTTGGAAATTAAATTAAGGTTAAAAAAAAAATGTAAAAAAAATAAAACCAGGGGAGTTAAAAACACCATCCTTCCAAGGTAAACTGTATAAAAAACTGCTAAGTAAATCTGTACACCTATAATATAAGCACATGTGTGTATGTGGCATATATTATTCTTTAAAAATTGAAAATTTTATCATTGATCTGACAATGCACAAGAGTAAGCTCAATTTCCAACAGTTTGCACTCATCCCAGTGCCTCAAAACAATTGGGCAGTCTTCTATTTTTTTTGGCTGCAGCTGATCAAAAATAAAAATGAACTTCACTGGTCCTACATGTCTTTAGCACTCAGAACACTAAAGTTGTTCTGACGAAGAGAAATATCCAATAATTGCTCCCAGTACCTGTATGCAGCACATTCAGGAGCACCACCGGGACTTACCTGTTCCACTGAGAAAGGTCCTGTTAGACACACTAAGATACACACCAGAAAGCCCAGTGAGATCAGTACTTGAACTGGCCTCAGCTTTAAATCATTCTTCTCTCTTGCACCTCCCTTCTCTTTATTTTCACATTTCCTATGTCTTTGAAATTCACTGGTAGATTGTACTGTATATTGTCAGTTCTGTGTTTCTTAGCATACACAAATCTGAACACGTTAGCCTTTGTTCTATAAACAAGAGGGGGAGCCAACTCTTTGAAAGGGTAGATAATGGCAGGACAAGGGGAAATGGTTTGAAGTTGAAGGAGGGAAGATTTAAGTTGGATATCAGGAGGAAGTTCTTTACTGTGAGAATGGTGAGGTGCAGAAATAGGCTGCCCAGAGAGGTTATAGATGCACTATATCTGGAAGTTTTCAAGGCCAGGTTGGATGGGGCCCTGGGCAGCCTGGTTTAGTATTAAACGTGGAGGCTGGCAGCTCTACCTGCAGCAGGGGGGTTGGAGCTTCATGATCCTTGAGGGCCCTTCCAACCCAAGTCATTCTATGATTCTATGCTTCTATGATCCTGTCTTGCAGATCCTGGAAGTATCTTTATCTTTTTTTTCATTTCAGAGAGAAATGCCATATAAATGACCAGTCATGGTCTGTTTCATGATTCCTTCTTCCTCAGAAATGTCCAGCACAAAGCTTCAACCGTGAAGGGATAAAGGAATTGTCGCTTTAAAGTAGCAATGGTGGCCTCATCTTGCAGATGTCTCACCTTCCAGGATATGGATATTACCATGCATATTGCACACCCCTCTGTGATATATCTCCTGTAAACCACAGAGCAGTGGAGTATGGAGGTGTAAAGGATGTGGTCAGCTGGCCCACACTCACTGAGGACCCCTACATTTTCAACCAAGTATTAAAAGCAAACAGCAGTCTGAGCCAGATGTATTCCCTACCTACAGCATTCCCAGTCAGCACTTTCACTTCGACTTCAAGGGCTGGGATCCTATCCTGAAGAGCTCACTCAGCACAGCCCATTCATTTAGTTTACTTTCTAACAGACTTGAGTTTTTTATGGTAATTTTTTTTTTTTTTTCTCATAGTATCCCTCTCCACAGTATGTCCACATACAGTGAGGCAAAAAACTTAAGAAAAGGCTCTCCACCAAGGGTAGTGTGCAATAAAGAAGTCCCAAGCTTCCAGAGTTCAAGAAGCTTTTGGACAGCACACTCCGTTGTACGGTCTGATTGTTGGATGGTCCCATGCAGAGCCAGGAGTTGTACTCAGTGATCCCCATGGGTTCCTTCCAATTTGGGATATTCTATGCTTCTATGTTTCAACATATTGTTCTATATTCAAGTTGCTCTACACCACTAAGAGGAGATCCTCATGCCACCATTTCTTCCTGTTTGATAAGATCACTCTTTAGCATTCTTCTCCACAGACTAAGCAAATCAAACTCTCTAAGTCTCTCCTGATCTGAGAGATGATCCAGTACCTTCATCATCTCAATTGTCCCTCACTGGACTTAATTATATCTATGTCTCTATTGCATAAAACTGGAAAAATCACTCCAGATGCGTCACAAAAATGCTGAGCAGAAAAGAAGGATCTCCTACTTTGACATGCTGATAATACTGCTCTTTATACAGCCCAGGAGCACAGTGGTAGGTCATCTTTGCCAGAAGGCTATGTTTCCAGCTCATGTCCACCATGTTGTCCATGAGGACATCTGAGAATTTGGTGTGAGCCTATTTTCCAGCTGGTAAGCCCCCAGCCTATTCTAATACATGAGATTGTTTCTTCCTAAGAGCAAAATTTGGCATTTACTTTTCTTACATTTCATGAGGTTCTGTTTGGCTGTTTCTCCAGTTTGTAAAGGTCCTTCCAAATAGCAACCTGATCATTTGGTCTATTGGCCACTTCTCATTGTTCTACACCATCTGAAAACAACTTCAGGATGCACTCTGAACCTGGGTGTTCAAAGAATTTGTTAAAAAAGTTTGTTCTGCATCTGAAGTAGCAACAAATATGTAGTATTAATCATCATCAGAAAAATGTATTTTGACAGAAAAGCAAGTATCTTCATTTTTAAACATACCTGTGTCATTGCAGAAAGACACACATCATTTTTACTTTTATATCAAAAAAATGCTGAGAACTTTCCTCCTAGAGAAGAGTTTAAGCACGATCTGAAACCTCACCAAGGATGAAAGCATACACATATGCTCAATCGCTTAAGAGATTTTTGTGTCTTTTTTTCAGCAGTAGAAGTGGCAGAGTGGAAGGGAAAGAAATAAACAGAAAAAAAGTAAAGAAAGTGTACATTTCTTGGCTTTGCAAATATTTTGTTTCAGATAAATATGTAAGCAGATCCAGAATTTAGTACCTGAGTTCAGCATTTTTTATCTATTCATTGCATCAAATGAAGGAGAACTTTACACAAAGTCCATATCTGTTCCTCAGACCCAGGCTGACACATTGAACTGTTTTTCTTCTTGAAATGGAATACCAGTGATGTCTTTAAATAAAAATTAAGGCAACCTATCACCTCTCAGATAAAACAGAAAAGAAAGTTCAGTAGCATATCCCATAATAGATTTTCAAATATTTTGTTTCTATACGTTCTAATAGCAATGCAAATACAAGGGCTGCTCCAAAAGTAATGCATCCTATTTTATTACGTTGGCCCATGATGTTGGTGGTATGGCTGTAGAGGCTGAATCTGCCAGTATTCCATTACATGTTGTTGTCATGTGGCAGATAGCAGCAGAGGGGCAGTCTGATACAATGGCATCTGACGTGGAAGTGCAGATGAAGCAGAGGTGCATTACAGAATTCATCCATGCAGAAAAATGGCACCCACTGACATTCATCAATGCTTGGTGAATGCAACACTTGGTTTATGGAGATCAAACAGGGAATGTGAGCACAATAAGGCTGTGGTTGGTGTGTTTCAGCAGTGGCAACTCCAATGTGAAAGTCAAGCCATGCTCCAGTCAACCACATATATGGTTATGAACATGACATGCTTTTGTTCAGTGCTGGTGAAAATGCATAGTTAATAAAACTGGTTATGTTTAAAAATTGTGCTTTGCAGGTGAGAATTTTCTCTATCAAATAGTGCCATTGTGCTCTTTGTATCTGTTATAGTTTCCATTCTATTAAGTCTGCTGTTTTGTAATGAAATACTATATATTCATCTGTATGGCATATTTTAATTATTAAGCACTCACAATACATAGCTTTTAGCAAATAGAAAAATTTTGAATTTTTAATAATACCATAGTAATTATACTTGACTAGTGTGTGTGAAAATATATTAAATGCATAGTGTCTATGCATTAATGCTGTAAATTATATGTATAACAATCATATTTCTTCTTTTCTAGCTCTTTCATAAAATTAGCATTATTTACATTAATTGTCAACAAGAAGTCAGTAGGTACTGAAATGTCAGCTTCATAAGAAGTTGTCTTTTCAGTTTCAACTGGAAACTTTTTTTTTCCCCATAAGATTAGTGCCAACAGTGTGAAGAGACAATTGTAAAAACAAACAAAAAACAACATGCCTACTACCACCTTCTTATGGTCTTATAACTGAAAAAGGCCTTGGGCACTTCAGTGTCCAAGTAAATGGAAATTTGCATTGATGCATTCCAGAAGCCTTTTGTTCATTTGTTACAGCGTAAAGAGTATTCTTATATGATAATTTAACATCTTTCTAAAGCAGTGTAAAAAGAATATGTGGAAATACAAAGATAATTGTTTGATCAAGTGTCTTTTCATCACGTTAGCACTCTGTTTCTTTCATTTTAAACCTAAAGTGAGATTAACTATTTATTTTAAAAATACTTAAATACTGCTGTCAGGCTTGAGGCCAATATGGCATGATACAATTTGTTTTTGTGCAGCTGAACTACTCCATGCCCTAAGAAAGCGTATCCACAAGCAGGCTGTTCATTGGGAACTGGACATATTAAACTCTTGATCTTGCAAAAATATATCCATGAAAAAGCTTCTTGGCCAAGATAAAGACTGTGCTAAAAAATTAACACTATATATGCCTTCATGGCAGTGCTCATGACTGTACTATGCACTTGTTTAGTGTATTCATACAGATATAGGCTTGGAGTTACTTCCAGAAACAACACCCAGAGACAGTATGTACAGTATATGCTTAAAATTAACATCTCTTTTGCTTCCTCACGTACATGAAATGAGGGAAAGGAAAAAATCCTTCACAGATCACCACCTTCTGCCTGTACACATTCATCCTCAGCTATCTACATACTGACTAAAGTCTTGGCACTTCAGGTCAGCAGCAACTTGTCCATTGTTTATAAGAAGTCAGGTTTCTCTACTCCATAAGTCCATTGGAGGGAAAGAGACACCTGTTCCAAGTTCTGCAGCTTTCATCATTAATTACTCCATTAGGAATCAAGCTACTTTTTATTATGAATACCTATATCTGAGTAGCAGCTGGAGAACAAACAAACTCATAATAAGAGATTTATTGCCATCTTGCCAGTTCTCAGAAATAAATGTACTTAACTATATTGTTAATATTTTTTATCAGAACTGATTGCTTCAGACACATTGTAATGGATCTCTACAAAGAGTCATCATCTATTAGTGACATGAGTTAAGTTTATAAATATTACCTCCTTCAAATCTATAAATACATCTATTTGCAATACATGGAATGACAAGGAAGAACCAAATTATATTTTGGAGACCTCTGGATACAGACGTGATGGAGTACCTGTACAGTGTGATTCTTGTCATTTTTTAAAAGGTGGATGAATCTGCCTTTATTTTTACTCTTAGTTTCTAAGAGTAAAAACTAGTTACTGGACTGTCATTATTTTATTTATTCACTGCTATAGAAAGACAAATCAAATACAGTATTAGATATTTACTGTCAAAAATAATAGGAAATACAAGATTTATAAAAAGAAGAATCATCACTTCTTAAAACAGTGCATGTCACTGAACACAATATCTCATTTCTTCCTGCAAGGACAATTTGCCATTTACCTAAGCTGAGGATGTGGGATGATAGAAATTCAGCATGATTCACTGTCTCTCTTAGCAAGCCCATAGGGAGTAATATTCTCTTATCTCTACTGTAATAAATGGAGATTAAACATTGCCAGAAGGTGTTTTTACAGATAACACAAACATTAATGCTATGCAAAGGTAAAAAAAATGCGGACTATGTTTTCATATCCACGTCTTATTCTTGGATACAGAACTGCAGAGAAAAAACTGCAGAGAAATTTTGTGGGGGGGAGGGGGAGGGAGGGAGTGCAAAACATTTCTCTCCAGAATGGCAATGATCCTGTATCACTGAGTTTGACCACAGTAATAAATCTCTAAATATACCCCAGAGACTCCTAATTCTGAAATCTGGTGTTTTTGCAAATCCAGTGGCTGACTGAATAACAACAATAACATAGAGGCTGCTGAAGTGCCAGCTAGCAAAGAAGAAAACCAGAGACCACCAATCTGTGACAGATTAACTTCACAGATTTCATATGTGTAGGTTAGATAAAAGTTCAGATACATACTTGAATCCTGAATGTCTCCAAAGGAGTTAAGGTAATCCTATCAAATACCAGCTTTCAATTCAGTTCAGCTCAGTTCAATTCAATTCCTTGCAGTCTCACTTTAGTATCATTAGGATTTTTTTTTTTTTTTTATCACATGAAATATTTGTTCAGATCAAAGTAGAATTTTTCCATGGAAATGTCAAAATTCATAGTTTACAGCTAGAGATTTTTCCATTTATTAAACCGTACAGAAAATGTAAGTTTCAGATTGACTTGATACTTGCCTGCTCTGCAAGAATATCTCATAGGAGTTGTAAGAGAAAATCTTTCTGACCTCGTTCTCTTGTATGAGCCAGGGTTCATGGCAGAATTGCTTGAAATATTCCTGCTCCTTTCCCTGCCTCTCTCATTGTGCAGCTCTCACACACAATGAAAAATGAGATAGTGTTGCCTGTAATCAGGCTTATCCCATTATCAGGATGTTAGAAAATGCAACTAAGTAGATTGGGCACCTTCTTATTAAGAAGAGTGAAGAAGGCTATAAAATAGCCATGCAGTAAGGACCATAAGGCACAACAACAATTCAAGGACACAGATGTCAAATCAAACCCAATACATATTTCAGTTCATCTTAAAATGAGACCGAGCAAACTGTTCTATCTTTTGTGGATTTTTTTTTTTTTTTTTTATTTTGCTTTCTCGTTTTTGGAGCTTTCTGAAATGAAAATGTGTAAACATTCTCTATGAAGAATTTTTATTTCTAATATTTTTGGGACAAAAATTGGATATGACCCTGAAATGTGCACTTGCAGCACAGAAAGTTGATTGTATTCAGGGCAGCATTGAAAAAACAAAAGTATGGCCAGCAGGTCAAGGGAGGAGATTCTCCACTTCTACTCTGTTCTCATGTACTCATCACTTAGAGTACTCTGCCTGGTTCTGAGTCTTTCAGCTCAAGGGAATCCCATTAGAGTGAGTTCAGAGGATGACCACAAGCATACTGAAGGGATGGAGGTGTTTATGAATACAGGCTGAGAGAGGTAGAGTTACTTATCCTGGAGAATAGGTCTGAGGGACACCTTATAGCAACCTTCCAGCAGTTACAGAAGGCTAGTAAGAGGAATGAGGAGGGACTCTTATGAGGAATATAGTGAAAGGACATGTAGTAACAGTTTTAAACTAGAAGAGTGTAGATCTAGATGATATATTAGGAACAAATTCTTTATGCAGAGGGTGGTGAGGCACTGGCACAGGCTGCCCAGAGAATCTGTGAGGGCTCCATCCCTGAAAGCCCTGGGTAGCCTCATCTGGTGGGTGGCACCCCTGCTCACAGCAAGGGTTTGGAACCAGACAATCTTTGAGGTCCCTTCCAAGAAAAGCCATTCTGTGATTCAGTGATTCTATGATCCTATGATTCTATGATTTCATGATTCAATGATAATGATTTTTATTTCTGTTTTGTAAGTGATAACTGGAAGTTGAGGGCAAAAGTTTGTTTTTCCGATCTAGATCTGTTTGTTATTACTCATTATATGGATGATTTTTTTCATTTTGACAAATTCAAAGTGAAAGGCGGAAGAAAGACTTGCTTAAAAAGCGGGAAAAGAATACTTTAAACATCTGGCTCATTACTTAATCTTACATACCTCTTGACTTCATAGGAAGACAGTGCAGAATGGATCTTCATACAAGCAAGCCAGTTCCTTCTATGACAATTTTCCAGTAGATTTCAGAATATTTTTTCCTGTATTTTATATCACTGATATCTATAGAGTTATGTCTTTTACTACTATATGACAGGATCATTCTGTCAGGACAAACATACTAGCACATTTTGTACAACTTATAATAAAGATCAAAGGTTTCCCTTCCATCCAAATGGATTTCTGATTCCCACTCTCTTGATCCCACAAAAACTATAGCCCATGAGAACCTACTGGAGACCAAAATTGTTTTACTTTTTTCATTTGTTTACAGAAACAATCACACAAAAAACCCATGGGAAATTTAATTAGGGTAAATACATAAATGAATGAAATGTTTCTACTCCCCCAAATTACCAACTAATACATTTCAGGATGTGCGATGTGATGTTTCATAAAAATGATGTTTCAAATGCTTCCTGAATCTATTCTCATAAATCTGTCAGACTCTGGAACTATTGAGCTATATGGTACATAATAAGGACTGTGCATTAGGAGAGAATTACTACTATGTACGGGAGCATAGAAAGAAACAAAAGATAAGTGGAAATATACTTTTCCAAATTAAAATGTATTCCTGCCACAAATAAGACTATTTTCACAATAAAATTATCAAAACTAATAAGTATTAATAAGAAAACACTAAGAAGTAATAATGATAAGAAATGTAATTTAAAAAATCATAACTTTATCCTGCAAAGGAATTTGGTGGAGAAAAACAAAGATTTGCATTTATCACTTTTTCTTTAATAGAAAGAACATCACCATTGCTGCATATACACAATCAAAAATAGGTCTTAACAAGAGCTCTATTGCTGTGTAATGTAAACAAATTGGTGAGTGCTGCCAATTGTCTGTTTGCCACAATAAGTAAAGTAATTAAAACATCGATAACATATAGATCTCTCTCCCAGAACCACATAATTCTTTAACATAGTTTTCCAAAATAAAATTTCACTGCTTTCTTTCTTCTTCCTAATTCATTTACTTCCTGCTCTAGGGTGCCTCTGTGGTTAAATGAAAACAAAATCAAACAAGCAAATAAATAAATAAACAACATTTCTATCAGCACAGCTACTGCAAAAAACGTGCCGAAACTGCTGGTCCTTTCAGAATTACAGGCTTGAGTACATTTCGCTATGCCTTGTAAGTACTGATCCATATTCTAAATGTGCAGAATTCTCACATATTCCTTATCTCAATAAATAGGAAGGGGCTACAACTCTGCATACCTGTGATGAGTTCTCTTTACATTACAGACCATGCTATCAGGCCCCAGGCATTTACGAGTTTAGTGGCTTATATGAGTCTGTCTGCAAGTGTAACCCAGCAGCATACCATGTTATTCAACAGAATAATATCCTCTGATGCCAGTAAGACACCTGGCCTTGGAATCACATTAATAATTTAACAAATAAACAGGTTTTCTAATTCAATGTCTCACCTTTTTATCTGTCTTCATACTGAGTGTCCTCTTGAAATACCTATCTTTATAAAAAAACATTTTTTAATATTTGTATATATATATATATACACAATATATGTGGTTTGTATATGGATATTTATCTTGTGCAAGAGATCAGAATTTTAAAGTTTACTAAATATTTTTGGTTTTTATTTTTTAAATAAATACAGTTTCATGCTCAGCTGTAATGAAGAGAATAAATAATGATTCCCACCTTGAGTATTTTCATAAATGACAGTAAAATTGATCCAAAGAGCATGTAAGAATGATATAATTGACTCTTACTTTTATAATATTTTGAACGGAGTCCATAAAGTTATTTATCTATAGTATTTCCATAGAGCTGAAAGTGTTTGGAATGTTGCATTCAAATCATTTTAGTTTTTCCCTTGTCACCATTTTGCGATTTTTGGTTATCGGTATTCCACATCATAACATCATGTAGTGCACGGAGAGTTAAAGTATTAATGCTCCATTTCTGGGCACCTGTCTGGAAGAAAAGAAGAACTACACACCCCAGGGGGCTTTGTGGTCGGAGAGGAGACATAATCCCTAGCGAAGTCACCTGATGTGCTCTTATTCATCTCCCTGCTGCTCAGCTGGACTGTGCATCTCACCTCAGTGTTACGGTGAGGCCTATCCCCCTTTTGGACACTCTCATTATATTTGATTTATTAGTTTCAATTCTAATTATGTTGTATTAAGGTGTGTTATCTTGCATTCCGATACCATATTTAGTAAATTAGTTTCTTTCTCCTCAGATCATTGCCACTGTTTTTAATTATTTACGGAACTGGGCCAAACCAGCCTGTAAACTGTTGGCATCCCCTTTGCTCAATGTTGCTAAAAATTCTTGTGAAGTGTGCATGGGAAATCAGAATGAATAACCAGTGTAGTGCCAAAAGCTACACTTCATGATCCTTGTGAATCACTACTGGCTCAGAATATTCTGTGATTCTATGATTGAATATTTCTCACAGAAACCTGAAAAGAACGAACTACTGAGCTATGCTTAATGCAAATTTTTATAATGGCTGCTATTTTACTAGTTTAACAGGGGTTAAAAATGATGCTGTCAATAACAACCAAATGCCTGTATCTTTGTCCCAGAGACTTGGTGAAGTCCCATCCGTATTGCTCAAGCAAAAAATCTGCTCAGTGAGCTTCCATGGCAAAAGAAAAATTTGTCTCCCACATAGCTTTCACACACCAAAACAAATTGCATTCGTACAGTGCAGCAAATTGAATATGAAGACATATTAACGATATCCACTGAAAAGCATTTATAACACAAGATATAGTCTTCTTGATTCCATGGCATAGCCAAAAAAAGCAATTTCAAGTCAGTTTGTTCTCCTATCAGTTCCAAACATCTCAACTGCAAATGCATACTTAACACATTTACTCGCAAACAGCTGTTACTGAACAATGATTGGCACTGAGCAGTGTGAGGAAAGCTGCCTGAGGCATCAAAACAGTAAAAACAGAAAAGAAATAAGATAACACTGCATTTTAGCACCTGACTTCTAGTTTTTTTCTTTTTTTTTCTTTTTTTTTCTTTTTTTTTTTTTTGAGGTGGTAATGGAACAGTTTGTCATTCTGCTCTCAGCGTGTTTTTTCTGATTATTATTAACATGCTGCAAAGTGTCTTAAATTTCCAGCTGTGAATCTCACCTAATACTGCCAAAAAGATATTTAGTCTTTGATTACTTGATGAAGAAAGTGAAGAGGAAAAACTTACATTTTGTAGATATTTACTTTTCAATAGCTATTTTGTTCTCGCTAGCTGGAAGGTAGTATTTCCAAGAATTATTTGACATTTTGTCACTTCGGTAGTATCTATACTTTCTGTTTTGCAGTGCATATTTTTGCATTCCTCTGTGGGATAGAAATACATTACCCTGCAGCAAAAAGTAGAATGTTGTGCCGAGGATGATCACAATATAGGCAATTCATACACCTTCATCAGTTATATGCTTTCCACATTCAAATGTGTATTAACAAATAAAATCTTTTTAGGCATTTCAAAATTTTTTGATTCATCAGAAGATTCTATTTCTTATTTATTTGCATCATATTTTGAGTTGAATTTATGAAGAGAATTAAGTAAAAAACCTAGCTGAACATCAAAATTTGGGACATAATATTGCGTTGTCTGTGGATTAGTGAAAGAAAAAATCTGTTGCCAGTATTTTATGTGGTACTGCAAATTCACTCAGGTGGCATATTGTTCACATTAATGGCACAAAATCCTATCTTCTAATTAAAATTTGCACCAACTATCCTTTCAAAGAATAAATGAATTTAAGCGTTCAAAAATTACACTGAATTACTTTGATTAATTGAACAAACACTACATAATACAACTAGAAATTAGACGTGTAAATTCATGCAATTGTGAAAGTCAGATGTGGGTAAATTATTTTGATAAAGCAGAGACTTGGAGATCAAAATTCAATAGCGTGTGGTGTATGTCAAGCTTGCTCTGAATGTAATAATCTATAAACAGGGATGTAACTCAGGATTTTTTTCTTGCTTATTTTACCCAATAGGGATTAAAATATTTGTATATGTTAGTTGTACTGACAATTATAATGTAGGGAAAGGGCTGAAACTCAGTTTAATTATGATTAGAACTGGGCTTTACACCTAAGATATATGTACGACTCCTAGTTTCTTGGTTTGATATCTCACCAGAAGGCCCTCACTGAGCTGTGTCCATGCGTCTGCTTCATGTCTGGGCCAGGATTTGCACACAAACACAATGTGGCAGAGCTGCCCATCCTGAAATTGCAGCACCGTGTGCAGCACAGTATGCACAACACCAAGCAACACAGCCACTGACTTCCATAAGGTGTACTATGGTTGAAGGTAGCTTTAGAGAATAGGCAGCTTTTTGTGTGTCTTTGGGAGATAAGTGAAAGAAAATACCTCAGTAGAAAGTTAGCCTGAAAATGTGGACCAAAAAAAAAAAAAAAAAAAAATTCCAATCAGAAAGAAGAATATGGCTTCTTCGAAATAGAGAAATCTCCAAAAAAAAAACCAACCAAGTATGAATGAAAATCAAGGGCCAACCAGACTAGTACCTGATTTCTTTTGCTTTCTACCTCTCACCAGACACTCTAACACAGCTGTACAACGAAACAAGAATAATGCTTTTCTTTAAGTCTTTCCAAGTGAGGATAATCATAATGAAAGCCTGAAATATTCAGCAGAATATTACAGCATAAATGGGGCTCTCTTTGAAGCTTTCAAATTTTTCAGCAGCACTTCTGCCATAGCTGCCATTACGGTAAGGCACACACTATGATAAAATGGGTTGCTAAGTCAATTCAGACCTTAGATTCATTAAAGTGGATTATCTGTTGTTTAACACACCTTTAATTTATAATGCCTAAATCTGCTGGGGACTCTGTTATGCAAAAGCATGAAAATATTGCTTGCCACAGATCCATCTATGTTTAGTTTTAATTAATTTAGGTGCTAGACACAGAACTGCACCATTTTCTGCTAAGGAAAAGAATCAGAATGTTTTGGGTTGGAAGGGACCTCTAAGATCACCGAGTTCCAACCCCTTGCTATAGTCAGGGACACGTCCCACTAGACCAGACTGCTCAAAGCCCCATCCAGCCTGGCCTTGAATGCTTCCAGGGAGGGGGCATCCATAGCCTCACTGGGCAACATGTTCCAATGTCTCACTACCCTCACAGTAAAGAATTTCTTCCTAATTTCTAGTGTAAATCTGCCTTCTTCCAGTTTAAAACCATTACCCCTCGTCCTGTCACTACCTGCCCTTATAAAAAGTCCCCCCTCATCTTTCCTCTAGGCCCCTTCAGGTACTGCAAGGCTGCTATAAGATCTCCTAAGAGCCTTCTCTTCTCCAGGCTCAAGAGCCCCAGCTCTCTCAGCTTCTTCGCATAGGAGAGGTGCTCCAGCCCTCTGATCAAAAGAACCTTACTTATTTCCTTTACTAGATAGTTTCTCATACAGCAGCCCGTACGTTTTGACACTGCCTTGTTCTGGATCAGGAGCCTCAGAAATATAGTGTGTCAGCCACACACCCTGAAGGAACTGATCCATTTAAGTTAAAAGTGGAAAAACAGATCCTTCTAATATACTGAACACATATGCATAATAATTTAAAATTTTCCTAAATTTCACAAACATTTCCCTTCTCTTATCACTTTCAATATAAGACCAAGACAGCTCATTAATGAAGAAGTTAGAGCACAATAAATTTAACAAGAAATTTTTCGGTCACAACTGAATTTTTGTGTAGCTCCCATTCACAAGTTATTTTTGTTCTTAAAATAAATAAATAAGTAAGTAAAAATGATCAAAGCAGTTGAAAGCAAATTCACAAGCAAAGATTAGAAAATGAGGTACCCATAACTGACCCATAAGGGAGAATCAGTCCCTCCCAGAGTCCCCAAAAGTAGTCTCCTGGGCCCAGAAATGGCCCCTACATCCACAGAAATCTTACTGGATTTTTGAAAAAAACTTAATCACAATTTGCAAGAGTACATCATATTTCCATATCACTTATATGTGTAGCATAGGGAATTTTCAAGGAATTTTATTAACTGTTATACTGTCAAATATGAATTGAATTTCTAGTTAAAAACAAAGAAATAAAACTACAGCTATTGAGTGTTTCTAAGCATGAGAAACAATAAAATAAATCAAATTACAGATAGTTAGAATATTGTCTTATGGATACCTTCCTATCGTGGAAATTTATGCAGTCATTTTAAGATACACAAAAACATTTTGGCATTGATGCAGAAGTGCAGCTTATCTGGCATTCAATTTTTTCACTCCAACAGAAGTTCGCACCTTGTCCCAAGGTTACCACAAATGTGCTCCAAATGCAAAGGAATCAATCTGCAAGGCTTCTTTCTTTTTTTCCACGGACAGAAGTGCTGATGCATGTTATATATACCAAATTACCAATACTGCATACTGTAATAGTTTTGATTTTTTTCTCGTCAGCATATCTACATGCACTTTTCAGCACTGCAATATCTGTGCTTCCCTCTGACATCTTCAGAACAACCTTTTGGCTATTAAAAAGCCACAAGACCATAACTTAAAAAGCCTTTTACCTCAGTTTCCCCAAATACCATAAGATTGCAATGTAAGCAATTCTGGTGATGTGTGGCCAGGCACGCGTGGTCCAGACGGTTCCTGCAATGTGTCGACAACAACTTTCTGATGCAGGTGGTGGAGGAACCAACGAGGGGAGGGGTGTTACTGGACCTTATTCTCACAAATAAGGACGGGTATGTTAAGGAAGTAAAAGTTGGGGGTGGCTTGAGTTGTAGTGACCACGAGATGGTGGAGTTCAAGATCTTGAGTGGAAGAAGCAAAGCAAAAAGTAGGATTGCTACCCTGGACTTTAGGAGAGCCAACTCTGATCTCTTCCGGGACCTACTTGGAGCCATCCCGTGGGCTAGGGTGTTAGAAGGTAAGGGGGCCTGTGAGAGCTGGTCGGCATTTAAACAGCTCTTCTTCCAAGCTCAGGATCGGTGCGTCCCTGTGAGCAA
>QGNR01000179.1:75494-100318 GCA_003435085.1 Syrmaticus mikado
AGCCAAAAAAAAAAAAAAAAAAAAAAGGATTCTCACGAAGCAAACTCTGATTTTCTTTCCAGTATTAAAAAATAATACCACTTTTTTGGCTAGAGAGTGGTGAACTCCCATTAACAGCATTGCAGTGTGTCCATTCTGCAAGCTAAATTAGCAGCTAGAGCCATCTGATTAGCAAGTGTTCAGAAACAGAAAAACACATTTTTAGCAACCTTTTTTTGTATTATGTTTTGTGCCTAAGATTGAAGGTGAATTCACAGGCTGGTAGCGAATACCTTTTTTACCCCAAAACATGATGGTTACACAATAAAATCGATAGAAAGACATTATTTAAACTGAGGCACATTACATAGACTCTCAGGCTTAGAATCTTACGCATTTATAATAAACCATCTAAAAAAGTTAATTTGCCTAACAGTCACTGAATCTCCAAAATATCATTTAATTTCTCTTGAACATTCTCAGCAGTATTTTCCATTGTCATTAATGCATGCTGGGTGAGTTGGATGTGAGTGTTAAAAGTAGCCTACTGCAACAGCTGAATTTACTTGAAAGTAAATTCACAGATAATTCTATTTATACTCAAAATGAAGTGTGAATAGGTTATGTAGGATACACAGTCAGTCACACAGAGGCACTAAACCTCCTGGCATCAAGGAGGTTTTTGTACATGATTTGTTCATTCTAAATGTCAAGGTTGAAGGCCCATGTAAAGGTGTGTTGAACTTCAGAGGTCTCCTGCACTCCTGCACTCCAAACAAACTGAATAACGACCCTGAAAGAAAGCTATCCTATGATTTTTAGCTGAAGTGAATCTGAAGCACTGCGAGACACAATCTGGTGATTAGTAAAACATCATCCTTAAATACACTACTGCAATATAAATGAACAAGAAGCGGTGGTTGTTAAAGCAAACCAGTTAGCTTATCATAGACTCATTGCAGGAGTCACTAGCGAAGAAGCATTTATAGCTAAAGATTTTGCCACCCAGCACAAGTTAATTAATGCAAGATTGAATTATTCATAAAAGTATGTACTGTCTAGAGCCTCTTTATATGAGAAATCTCAATCACTGTTGTTATTTACCACATCCTGCTTATGTGACACAGTTTGGGCAAAGAACAGTCTATAAAACCTAGAGGTATGTGAATGTTGTGCCAACTTCATTTGGGCAGTTTGCATTCTCTGTTTCTCTGTGCTCTTTCCTGCATCTATAAGAATAAACTATTCTGACCTCTGCACTCTGGTTACTTGTTACATGCTCTTAGAAGCACACAAATGAAGGAAGCAAAAATTTAGAAATATGACAGTGCTACAACTACATAAATAATGACTTAAACTTTGCTAAAAAAAAAAAACAAAAAACATATATATATATAAATACATATATATAAATATATATATATACATATTCCAGTCTACTCTCTTTTATGTAAGTCCCTGCTAAGTAGGCAAATCCTCTGTATAAACATTACTTTCAGTGAAAATTTTTTGGAGTCTGCTTTAGAAAATAAAGAAGACTCTAGATCATACTTGACTGGGGTAAAAACCACTATCCATTGTCCAGAATATTGCTTCAGCTTCTGAAGCACCCCCAGCAGCCTATAAGCCATGGTCAGACATGAAGCCTGCAAACACTCTATGTGAATCAAGAGGGAAACTCTTTTTTTTAAAGAAAGCTGCCAGACAGGTAAACGCACTCATTTGACCAGCAGGTCTGAATCTGTAGTTTGCTTCAAGGAAAGAAACACAGAATCTTCCATCCTTGATGGAAATTCACGTTTGTTAAAAAAAACCTAAGTGCATATGCCTTACCATGAGGTCTGTCACTGAATCTTACTGACTCTGGTCTCTTCAGTCACTAACACCACAGTCCTCAGCCAGGTGGTATGATGCTGGTTGCTGACATTAGATCCCTATAGACACATGCACAAAGAATAAAGAGCACCTTCCCGAAGAAACAGTTGTAGAGCTTATTGAGAGGACAGGACAGATTGCAGTGACTGAAGGAGGGCATGGCTAGACAAGTGTACCAGCAAGCTCCTGTTTACAGAAATCACACCCTTATACTTCCTTATCCCTCTATTCTTAATCACATTCAGTTCTCAAATCACTTATACTCTTCTCTTGTTCTGCCTTTGGTTTTTCCGCTAAACATACCATAGTAAGTATTGTGCAATCCCCAAATACTCTCTCTTGGAGTGACATAATATAATCCACACCTTCTGGTAATAGCATCCCTCAGTTTAAGAAAATTCTCTCATTCAGAGAATTGCTCCCAGTGACTTATCTTTCACACCCAGACAATGGTATTGGTGGTTCCAAGGACCACCCTGGAGTCTCTAATGTGCTGTTTCTGCCATCTGTTGTGCCTTCATGTTCCACTCTGGGCTTGAGGAGATGCCTGGAAGCTTCGGCAGGTCTTGCAGGAACCAGGGCATGGTATTAATACATTTACACCACATGTCCTTGTTTCTCCTTGTTCCCTTTGTGTGTGTAGGCAAGAATCATTCAACTCTTTGAAAAGATAACATCAGGACAAGGGGAAATGGTTTGAAGTTGAGGGAGGGAAGATTTAGGTTGGGTGTCAGGGGGAGATTCTTTACTATGAGAGTGGTGAGGTGCTGAAACAGGCTGCCCAGAGAGGTTGTGGATGCCCTGTCCCTGGAGGTGTTCAAGACCAGGTTGGATAGGGCTTTGAGCAGCCTGGTTTAGTATTAAACGTGGAGGCTGGCAGCTCTGCCTGCAGCAGGGGGGTTGGAGATTTGTGATCTTGAGGTCCATTCCAACCTGGTCCATTCTGTGATTCTGTGATTCCATGTGATATTATCACTTCATCTGTGCATGCATACAGTTCTTCTTCTTTGATGGTACTGCTTTTTTTAACATTGTTGCAGTTGGTCGATACAGCCGGTACACTGGCTGATTGATGAGTCTTCCACTGCAATAACATTGCACTGGATAATGATAATGAATTACATTCAGAATTAATGTAAGCAAATTCATGCTACAAAAAAAAGGTAAACAAATGCTAAACAGCAAATTCTGCCTGAAGCTCATAATTACAATCATTTCCTTTTTGTTCCAGGATTCCACTGCAAAAAATTATCGTGCTATTTATAAGTGATATAGTGGTATATAATAACTGATTAACCAGGGTCTTCTATTGCTATGGTCTGCCTATTTTGATATAGTGATTTGTCTGAGAATATATTAAAAAAAAAAAGGGGGGGGGAATGTACACACAGTAATAACTGTTGCCTGTTGATAACTCTGAATCTCCAACAGACAAAGTGAGATCTAAAGCTTTATCCCATTTCACATCAAGCATTCAAAATATTTTTGGCAAGTGATAATTAGATGAAGAGACCTCTACATTTTAACTGAAACTAATGCATAGAACAGGTGAATATATTAAACAAAAATGCCCAAGCCAAACTTGTCATTAGTTCTGCGCTCTTCAGAGAAAGGAAAGCTAAGCTATAACATCTTTTCATAGAAGCTGAGTAGCCATCAATAGTATTTTTATGTATTACCTAACACATAAAGGATGCAATATAGATTTCAAGGCTGACACTTCTTTTACAGACTGGAAGAAGAGTTTATAAGTCTACTAACTTCTTTGTCAGTTGTTCTTTCTCTCTGTAAACTTTGCCTCACAAATTAGATTCATTTTGGAATCACTCTTTAAAAAGCTGCATTAGTATTCTGACAATTTTCTGCTTAAGATTTTATGTATTTCTCTGCCAAAATATTTAATTAGTACTAGTACTGTCATTGGAGTATCTCTACAGCCATCCCATTCCAAGAAGCAGAATTCATGTATCTTTAAGATTGTTTTCTATTTTTCCTGAAATGTTTATAGTAGAGAAGCAAAGCTGGTAGTGACGTTTGTGAAGACAGGTGATGTTAAGATTTGGGGTCTTAAGTTCTTATGAGGACAGTATAGCTACCATATTTCTCATCTATTCACACTCACTCTCCCCAAAACTTCACAAATATTCTTCCAAAAAGTGAAATTCTATGCATCAAAACCAACTTAAATAGAAAGAATAGGAAAAAAAAATCAGTGATAAAAGGGTTACATGAAAATATTGTTTTGTTGCTTTTATAACTAAGTATGTCATAAATGATTGAGAAAGCATGCATTCAGCATTATATTTGTGAAGAGTGAATAACAACAACAACCAGCTTCATATACATGGAAGATATGTGGAGGTGGAGGAGAAGCTTCCAGTCAGCTTCCAGTTGACATCCAGCTGTTGCAAGCAATTCTGACATGTTGCAGCTTTTAAAGTCCCTTGTTTTAAGATTCAAATGATCTGCTTCAGGTAATTTCAGAAACAAGTCTCATTATTTTATTTCTTTCTGTTTAATAGACTTTCTATTGACAATTTATGTAGGAAAAAAAAATACAGAAATAGTAAATGTTCATTTTCTAAAATAAAAAGACTAATTAAATCCATCATATTTCCATAATAGCATGCTGTGAAATGTGTAAAATTCAAGACCATTTCCTGTGAAGTAAAGTTCAGTCAGAATTTAATCAGCACTCTAGCATACCTGTCAATAAGGAAACTCATGCATGAATAGACGAGTTCGCTGCAGCAGTAACTGCTCAGATGGCTTCATTTAATAGGAACAGACAGTTTAAAAAACAGGACAAGTGCTGTGAGTTAACATATTGAAAGATTCTTTACAAGAGAAGGTAAAAAGAAAAAAAAATGCCAAATGTGTCTATTGTGTCACATCTTCAAGTTCCTGGTGTCAGCGGTTTGAGAGACATTCAACAGACCTTTTGAGCACTTTGCTTTCATCTTAAAAAGGTCAGTCAAGGGGCTGATAATTGTCTGTTTTAATTCATAGCCATTTTATTTGGTTTTGGTACATATTTTCTTGTATCTGGTGTCTTTGACATTTCGTTCAATTTTCCGAAAATTTATTTAACAATAACCTCTGATTTTATTTCCACCTTTCCATGTCTGGCAGCCATTTATTTTCCTACTTTCATTAAGCTGCACAATTTTTTAGCAATAGAAACTTTTGAAGGTAGGCTGACAGCTTTTTCCTTGTTCAATGTTTTGTCCTCTTTTTTTTACCTCAGAATCTGTAAATAAGAAATAGAAAACCCACCACACTCAAAGGAGCACATGAGTGGGAAAACCACAACAAAATTACAAGATCCTTGAGGAATAACCCTAGTCATGTTTTAATCAGAAAATCAGGAAGATACTGAGATCATTAAAATTTATAAATGCTAAACAAAATCACTGGGACTAGTAAAGTTATCGGTGTCTTTATTAAACCTTCTACATCTGATGGAACACATCCAGTGTCTGGAGAAAGTTATTCCTTTGAATCACAGAATTATAGAATGGCTTGGGTTAGAAGAGACCTCCCAGTTCCAATCCCCTGCCATGGGCAGGGCTGCCATCCACTGGATCAAGCTGCCCAGGGCCCATCCAACCTGGCTTTGAACGACTCCACAGAGGGTGCATTTTTCATGATTGTGGGGAAAAAAACTCTGACTGAATTCTGAACTGCAGAATTTACTAGAATATGTGTCATGATTGATACTATGTCTGTGGTCACTAAACTGCCATGAATATTTAAATGCTAATACTGTGGAATGTCTTTCAAAATGCATTATTCTCTGTTAAAAATATGTTACTGTCACTTACTGAGATTTCAGTAAGCAGGAGGGATTTCAGACAATGCTCCACTCACATATCTGATTTTCTCCTTATTTACTTATTTTTTTAATCTGAAACATCTCCAAGTAAGGCAGCAGCTCACAATAACTTTGAGCATTCAGCTGTAGAAAGTGTATATTTACCAGAGACGATCATGTTATTAGTATAGCAGAAATTAAAACTACCAGAGATGTGTGCACTAATACTGAAGAAAAATGCCACAGTACTGTTAAATATATATATATATGTCTACAAAGATATATATATCTTTGTAGACAATTACTGCTAGTCTAAGCTGTCTGGCTATTACATGAATCAGTTGAATCAGCTGGCATTCAACTTATTGGGACACCAGCCAACAGGGACTTTTGTATACCC
Organism: Syrmaticus mikado; assembly: GCA_003435085.1. Classification (NCBI taxonomy): domain Eukaryota; kingdom Metazoa; phylum Chordata; class Aves; order Galliformes; family Phasianidae; genus Syrmaticus; species Syrmaticus mikado. The sequence goes on from QGNR01000179.1 coordinate 81,563, forward strand.
AGAATTAAATTAATTCCATACTACAAAGATTACAAAAGAACAAAATCCTTATTAAAAATGCAGGTTTATGGATTTTGATACAAATCTCTTTCTAGAAGATGAAGCTAATCCTCTATCCATAAATATAAAACATAACACGTTACTGTAGAGAGATAATATCCTGGCCTTTATCCTGGCCTATCTTTTTCATATTAATGAGTACCATGGCAACTGTATGGTTGCTCATATATAAAGGGTTCTCTACATAGAAGTAAACTCATGCTTCTTCATCAGATTATGCCCTCCTTGATCTCACATAAAACTGTTACCACTGCCCATCAGACAGCATCCTGACACAGAAAAGAAGCCAGAGATTCACTCTGCAAGGTATTGGAAAACCAAAAAAGCTGTGTTTGAAACCACAGATTACTATATTTTACAGAAAATATGTTTTTTACTGATTCCATTGCTAACACAGGAACTACCAGGGACCAAAAACAAGTGTACAAAAAAATGTGGATTTCACAGTGGAGGAAATCAGGTAGTTCCATGTTTGTATTTAGCTGTCTTGTTCCACTTACACACCTTTTTTTTTTCCCCATTGATGCAATGGAATAATTACAGTGGAGTTATACACATTCTTACCATAACTATACATTTCAACGTGACTGCATCTGTTCCCTCACCAGGCCTTCTTTCTTGCTTTATTAGCATTTTATCATCTATAAGCACTTTGGGAGAGAAAGACATTGAGTTAAACAAGGCTTAGGTAAATATAAAATCTTCATATATAAGGAAAGAACCAACCTCGTATGAAAACGTCTTCTTCAAAAACAAGCATAAAATATATTATTGCAGTTTCTTTACCTGGATGGAAGAATGGAAGCCAGACTTTTCTGCTGATGTGGTCTCCCACAATGTTCTCCAGCCACAAATGTGGCTCCAAAGGATGCTAAGTGATATCTTTTCCAGAGAAGAATCTTATTTGTTTACACATGGAAATTACACTTGCTTTATGACCAAAATGACTTTGTAAACCCTTTGAAGAGAGAATGGTAAACTTTTTATGTCCTTACTTTTCTGTAAGTCCTTATACTACTCACACTCCCCACCAGCATTAGGAAAAAAAACATTTCTGTTCCATGATTTCAAAAGTCTTACTCTACAATTGCAGTAAGTCTCCAAGGTACTTATTTCCTCCCTTTTTCTCTATCCTGCTTCTATTTCTTTACTGCTTCTCTATGTACTAGACAAAATACAGAGTAGGTAAAATAACTGGTAGGATGTTCATGCGTTGTCTCTAATAATTCCACAAGAAAATTTTGAGCAGAGAGAAGACTACAGAATGCAGTAGAATATTATATTTACAAAAAAGCCCCTTATCTCTAGGGAGGAAATACTTCAGGAAGATGTTTCTGATACGTGAAAATTAACAGCAAAGTATTATGACCTAAAATAATAACCACAATTTACTTTTGCTGCTCAGAGAAAGATACAATACCTTGCAAAAAAGGCTCAGGTGCTGGATGTCTAACTTTATATAGGATCAATAACTAACTAGCCATTGCAAACTTTATACTGGCATACATAAAATAAGGAACCATAATACTGAAGTTGTAAGTTCAGTGACGGAACAAGGAGTTCAAAGAAGGAAGGATTTCCCATGACTTTTGGAGTCACCTTCACCCAACGAAGCAAACCAACTTTTCTTTAAACTTTTGCCGGTTTTATATTCTCAATTGAGAACTCCCTAGTAGATTTTTCTTTACGAAAAAAAAATTTAAAGAGCACATAATGGGGAGGAGTATTCTAAGTTTCAAACCAAGTCAGATACATCTCAGGATTTGGCATGAATTTATTAATGTACTTCTTAAAAAACACAAAATTTAACTTTGAACGTACTGTTAAATTAGAGAGGTGGAAAATTAGTAAAAGCTGACTTTTCATCTCAGAATATATAGAAGTTCCTTTCTAGGAAAATAATAAATCTCGGGGCTTGAGAGCAAATAATACTGTAAGGACATATTTCAAAGATTTTAAAATCTTAATTGTTCACATTTTTTTGCAGTGCAAAGCATGCTCTTAAATCACCTGAGGGGAAAAAACCTACATGGAGAAAGACAGTCTTTCTTTACCGGATTTCCCCTAATACATACCTATTTACCTAAGGTGCTGAAATTTCAGTAGTGTGCTTGGCCAGTGTGCACATCACGGTGAAGACAGCCTGAGAAGACACATCCTGGAGATTGATGATGACTAAATAATTATGTGGTGAATGTGTAAGTGGATATGAAACATGTTTTTATCTAACTGGAAAAAAATGCTAACAGCTATAAAAACAGGTCACAGATTTTTATATCAGGCATCCACCTAACTTAAATCTGAGATGGTTCTGGTAAAAAAGAACCACCTGCAAGGCATCAGCAAACATTAGTTAACAATTCCATCCCTGAAACAAAACAAAGCATTCTTATGTTTAAAAGCCTTCCTTTTTCTTGTTAAAATAACTACTGTAGACCTTGGAAAGAAAGCAAACTATCACAACAGCTATGTGATATTGTACATTTTTACAATTCTACATGATTACTATAGTTGTAATTAGCCAGTAACAGCTGTTTTTTCTGTTCCTGAAGGGAAAATAAATAAATAAATAAATAAAAATCCAAGAACCATTTATTAGTTCATTCACAAAATTTAGAAAATACACTTTTTTTTTAATGGTATATTTCCCTTCATATTAATCACTTCAGTACCTCTTTGTGTACTTTGATCTTGCCCAAAATCAACATTAATCCATGCAAGATAGAGCCTACACATACTTTTTTACATTTCTTCTAGGTGTGGTTGCTGAAGGAACTCTGTCTTCACCTCAAAAAACACATATACATTTTTTTCATCTTATTACTCTTAAATTTCAATCACATTTTAGTTTTGAAGGCAGAATCTGTCCACTTCTTTCCAGGACCTATATGAGCTAGAGAAAACCACTAGGAAGCAGTATAACTGATAACTTGTCTCAGCCTGAGATCGTGCAAGTTACATAAAAGTGGGGAATCTAGACATTAAGATATCCACAAAAGAACTGCTATTATTTTTGCTTCATTGAATTCTATGTTAATTTAGATCTGTGCTACAATATAAGGAATTGAAACTTTCATGTGCTCAGTTGCCATAAAAGAATCCACTGCCACAGGCCAAGTATCTCAGCTCTGCCAACAAAAGCAGGAACAGTAGTGTTCTTCAAAATGGAACTGTCAGAAACAAACAAAAAAAAAGCCCACCAAACCACAAAGTAACAACAACAACAACAAAGAATAACACCCTGAGCTACCTAACTGAGCCAGGAGAAAAATATCAGGAACAGGAAACCACTTCCCTTCCTTTGATGTTTTGACATCGTGCACAATTCTACAGGAAAATATTTCACTCCCACTGGTGTTTCTTGAGGCTATCCCTGAAATGCCTCTCAAAAACTGATCAAAGCAATTTATTTCAAAATGTACTTCCCAAAACAAACAAGCAAAAACAATGATAGTAAGTTCTTTATTCTAGAAATGTGATAATTGAAACATTCAAGACGGAGGGAAGGGCATTTTCTTATTTTTTTTTCTTTCCCTTAAGAAAGAGGAATATGTCTCTCCCTGAACTATGTGAAACTGAAATGGTGAAAATCCATTTAAATTACATAAAAAATATTGAATTATAGCAGAAATAAAACTTTTAGTATTCATTCAAAGAAAATTCAACTCTAGACCTCAAGCCTGCTTGACAAATATCTAAATTAATATAATGGGAATCGGCTCCAGTTTAATTATTCCACTATTCAATTTCTCCAGACTTAAGAATTTCAAGGAATCAAGGTCATAATTCTTTAACTCAATAGGTTTTCATTTAAGTTAAAATCACATTCTCAGCATGCATATCTGGCAGCACACTGTCAAGAAATCCCAAGCATGGTGATGGGTATGGAACACCAAGGTTGAGTTACAAACAGCATTTTGTTAACAAGGAGTGGAAGCAGGTTTCTAAAACAGCTTTGGCCAGAAGAAAATAAAACAACATTTTAAATACAGCAATCAACCACTCTATGAGCATTTAACTTAGAGAGAAAAGTCTACTAATCTTGTTTGTTTCTTCCCAACACTCTTCAGTGGTGCCCACTCTTCACACAAATGGGAGGGTTATTTTTAACTATTACATGGTATCAAAAACCAGTTCACCACATGGCTCACCAACAGATATAGTGACATAACTTAGATGGTCAGTAATGTCCAGTGTAAGAATAAGCAACCAGTGACTGCAAGTGACAGAAACTTTAGAAGTCAGTTTCCATATAGAAACTGTAGAAATGATTCCTTAAGCATGACATGTGTGTCTGAGAGGCAAGACAGGTGATAGGACAAGGAAGAATGGCTTTAAATTAAAAGAGGGGAGATTTAAGTTAGATGATAGGCAGAATTTTTTTACCCAGAAAGTGCTGAGGCACTGGAATATGTTGTCTAGAGAAGCTGTGGATGCTCCACCCTTGGAGGTGTTCAAGGCCGTATAACCAACATCTACCTTGGAAGTCATCTGCCAACATAATAAAATCTGAGGCTTACTTTCAGAGCAGCCCTTGTCTTTCATTCATCTCATAGAAATTCTCTATTTTTCTTTTGCATTTAGCAACATTTTTGTCCTACTAGGACACAAGTTGACAATGAAATGAGAAGTACAGAAAGCCATGCTTACATAGTAATACCTCATATCAGTGTACTGTAGTGCAGATCACAGCTTCTCTAAGAGGACAGACACAGCAATCAGAAACTTCTTTTTGATTAAAGATTCTGTGGCTAAGTTCCTGGATGTCAAGAGGGATAAAGTTCTCATGGTGTGATGTGGAGCAGGCAACTTCTTACAGTAAAAAACACTGAAGATAACAAGCTTCAAGAAGACTAGAAAAATCACTGTTGCTTTATGGAAAGTGAATAGTTATCATTAATACAAGTCACAGATGTTCTGTGTATTCACTGCTCAATTCAAAGACTCCCTGAGATGTTACTGGGTCTTAAGAATGGCATCAAGAATGGCATGCTTTTTGCGAGTTTCCCGTGTAGTCAAAAGTTGAAAATAAGAAAGAGTCTTATTCTCTGATATTTCCACTCAGCTGAACTTAGCACAAGATTGTCTTATGTGTGTTTGAATACACCAGATACAGTGAATAGTCAGTGATGACTGTAACTAAATTATCATGCAATTGTAAACCAGTATGTGTACTACTCATTATTTGTCCTGCATTGGCTGTTTCACAGTATGCTCAAACATTTATTGTGTATGTACATTTAAGAACCTAGGTTAAATAGCATAAGTTTTCAAAACATTCTATACGTACAAAGATATTCTGAGCAGGAGGTAGGAAGAGGTGATAAGGGGAATGAATGATTCAAGTAGAGATTTTGGATTGGGTGACAGATAGATGCAACAGAAGGAATATACAATGATAAAGAGGGAAATGCTTTTCCTTTTGGGGGTAGAGTGCATCACGTATAAACTATTTATAATTTTATGATATAATACCCTTGCAGTTTTCAAACAGATTTCAAGCCAATCTGACTCGGTTTCAGTTGACTATTATTAAGCATGTCCTCCATGGTACTGCTAGTCATCATGGAACGAAGTGGAGACCAGCACGTTATATTTTATAAAAACAATTATGAGGAAAGGTCTTCAAATGTAAATTAAGTAGTTCACAGAAACTGTGGGTAAAGAAAGACAATATTTTCTTTTTAAGCCTATCAGTCCTCAACAGCACGTCAAGCTAGTAATTTAAAGAAAATCTTGAGCTAGAATAGTCAATAATGTCATGGTTACTCAATCCATCTGACATATTATGAGTTTCTTGATTACAACAGGACTTGCCTAATATCTAATACTCATAATACCTCCATAGCAACTAGGTATAAAAGAACTCTTGAGTTGTCTTTCATAAGCTAATTTGCAAGTCATTAGTTCTTTAATTTTATGGTCTACACTACTCAAAAATATTCCTCATTACCATGAGCAAGGGAAAATATGCATCAATAATACAAAGTGATTGACCTATACATGAACATAAGGGAATGAACAGCAGTGTGTCACAGTGTCTTGGAAGAGTCATTGGGATCTGCAAACTCATCTTTTATGTGTTTTTTGTTTTGTTTTGTGTGTGTTTTTTTTTTTATTATTATTACTGCAAGAATAACATAAGGCATTACTGTATTTATATGAACAACAAATGAAAATCTTTGTAATCTCTTAGGAGAATTACAAATGCAATTTTATATAGAGATGAACAGAACTTGGCAAATTTAATTTGTATAGACAACAAACAAGCAGCTGCAACAAACATCTCTCTGCCTGTTCATTTTCCACTTGTCATTTTCATTTTGAATGTTGTATGTCATCTGCTTTCTATACTAAAAACAGGTGCTTCAACAAAATGAATGGACAGAGCACCTGAGTAATTACATACCCTGTGGAACTAAAGACTGAAACAAGACTAAACAAAGGCCCCTCAGTGTGATGATTTCAAAATCTTTATAGTTAGCTAAGACATTTTGTTCAAGTCTATTTACAGGAAATATTATCTGTTAAAATTGAGAGATTTTTTTATTATCCCAGATTACATTCTAACTACTCTCTGGGAGTCTTTACATTATTAATATTGACCAAAATAAGGGGACTGGAAGGAGGGAAAGGGTTGTAAGTCTCTGAGAAACAACTTACCAAACCTCTAACATTAGTGGAGGTATATATATATATAATATATGTAATAATATAAAATGCTACCTACTTTCTGTTTACAGAAGCTCCTAACAAAAGCCTGAGCTGGCCACTGGAAGCTTTCATGTGTTGGAACTCAGATAAAATCCTGACCCAAAAGCTACGCAATAGCCAACACATTTGTCCTGGACCTTTCCATCTTAAATATCCAACATATGAAGCTCTGTTAGATGAAGGTTGTTTTTTACATTTTTATTTTTACTTTTATTTTTATTTTACTTTTGTTTTCTTTTAAATTTTCTCTTGATGATTTTGTTTTTATTTTTATTTGAACGTTCAGCATGCTCTAGCATCACAGAACTTCCATGTAGGTTCTCTTGCTAATTATTTAAAGAGCCTTCTTAATTTTATTTAGTAAACAGTGGCAAAACCAATGAACTGATTTTAAAAGATTGTAGTCACATACTCTTAGATAGTTGGAGTGTTTCTAAATACAAAATCAAATTAAATTAAAATTAAATTTATGCCTAACTCACTCCTAACTTCTCTTAGCAAAGGAGTTTCAGAGGAGAGGGAGGGAGTAGTCCTTACCTGTATGGTTAGAAAGAAGACAACCATCTTACCCATTTCATGTTAGGAACATGTACTAATCAGCTGTAACCGTACTGCCCACATTGAATTTCTCAGTGTTTTAAATTTCTTTAAATAAAAAGAAAATAGGAAGGAAAAAATAAAATAAATCTCCAGATCATCAAGGCTGGAAAGATGTAGATGCTGCACCTTTGAAATGGCATAACAGTGGCCATTCTGCATGGGAGATTAGGCAGGAAATGTTGCTTACATGAATTGCATGCATTTAAAAAAAAAAAAAAAAACACTTGAAAGAGCATTGTAGAAATCTGTTCTTACAGGAAATGATAGTGTGCAATATGCCTTTCCAAAATAAATTTCATTATGTGGAAGGCGTTATCTTGCTATTATAGAATTATTGCATAACATCCTGATGATTGCTAATAAAAGGCACTGGCACTAATATATCTGACTGAATTGATAAATACTTGGAGAAGAGATATTAGAATTTCACCTGTTTTATTTTTCAATTTTAGAATAAGTAGAATGAAAACTTCTAAAATCTGAGATAAATGTCAAATTGAGAGGATAAGATACTATTCCTCACATCATTCTTCTGGACAAATTGTCAACTGTTAGATAAACAGGCTCATGCTACTGGTTCTTCAGAGCTTTCAGTGCTGGATTTACATACTTCTTCTTTGTCATTTATTCACTTTAATTTCATCATAAAAGAATCAATATAAAAACTAGAATTGAAAAGCAAATAAAATCAAAACAAGACAGCAATTCATCACTATACCATTATACCTAGAAGCACACTCACATCCCTACAGTTTTTGTTTATGTTCAAGGACTTTGCTAAAAAAGAATTAACTCAAGGTTAATATGTCACTGCCAATCAAAAGTCTGCCAGTCTCACTTCAATGCCTTGTAAAATTAGTCTGAGGGATACTGAAAAACAAAATTATCGGTCATGGTCACCATGGATTCACAAGGTGGAATATCTACTTAACTAATTTAATTATTTTTTAAGACAAAAAGTGTTTTTTTTCCTTTTTTTTTTTTTTTCTACCGACTTAGTTTACCAAGAGAAACCAGCTGATGTAATCTTTTTGGATTTTATCAGAAGTTTCAATACTATTTCTCAAGCATCCTTCTGGACAATAGATTACAATACAGTAGACAAGCACGCGATAGAATGAGTGAACAACTGGGACCAGCCACTAGTGGGATTCTGCAGGGCTCCATTTTAGAGCCAGCTCTCTTCAGTTCTTTTATACATTATATGTCTTCAGCATTCAAAGGTATAATTAAGTTTGCAGATGACACTAAATTGGTAGGAGCTGTTCACTCTCTCAAAGGCAGAGAAGCCTCACAGAGAGATCTGACTATTGCAGGGTTGGGCAATTAGGTAATTACCATGAATCTTAATAAGACAGATGTCAGATTCTGCACTTCAGAAGAGGCTAACTTGAGTATATGTACACAATGGAGGACGAGAGGCAGAAGAGCAGCCCCACAGAAAGTGATCTGGGGATTCTGTCTGACAGTTGAATGTGAGGCAGCAGTGTTTCCTGGAACCCAAAGGTTCAACCATACCCTGGGATGCAGCAGGCCCAGTGCTGCCACTGGCTGACGTGACGGAGGGGTTGTCCCCTCTGCTCTGTGCTGTGTGGCCTCACATCCAGCACTGCACGCAGGTTGGGTGCTACAGTACAAGAAGTACATAAAGTTATTAGAGAAGGAAGGATATGCAGAGGGTGAAGATTGTGTAGGCCAAGATGCACAAGGAGCAGCTGATGTCCCTGGGTGTGCTCAGCTCAGAGCAGAAGCTGAGGGGAGCCCTCATGGCGGCTGCAGCTCCTCACAGGGAGCGGAGGGCAGCGCTGAGCTCTGCTCTGTGTGACAGCGACAGGGCCCGAGGGAACGGCACGGAGCTGTGTCAGGGGAGGGGAGCTGGGGGTCAGGGAAAGGGTCTGCACCAGAGGACAGTGGGCATGGAACGGGCTGCACAGGGCAGTGGTAATGGCCCCAGGTGCCAGAGTTCAAGGAGCATCTGGACACCGCTCTCAAAAATCCAGTTTGGATTTTGGGTAGTGGTCTGTAGAGCCAGCAGTTGGGCTTGATGATCTTAGAGTTCCCTTCCAACTCAGGATATTCCATGATACTATGCAGGGTTTTTTCTGTTTTCTTTTGTTTTCTGAAGACCTCCCAGGATATACATTATACAACAAATGGATGGCAAACATTTGAACAACGGAATTTATTCTTTATCCTCTTTTTCACAACTTCACGTAGGCTGCCACAGAAAATTGAGCAACAAAATACTAACTGTAGAATTGGTTTTTCTATGTATACTTCCCTGATTTCAAGGCTAATCATTCTACTTGCAGTGCTCCTTTGTGTGATTCACAAAACTGTCCCACCTCCAGGCAAAACGAATGGAATCCTGATGGCCCTAAATCAGGAGACAGATATTGCAGGTTTGAATCTACATGTATTATTTTGGTTATCCAATCTAATGTTCTAAGTAGTTAAAAGGCATCTGAATAACAGCTTCTGCACAGTTGATCATCTGCATAATTCTCTGCTTATTCTCCTCCAAAGCAAACATAAACCTCTACCTGAATTAAAGAAATGAGTATGGCATCTTATACGTCATTTGTGGATAACGATGCATTTTCAGCGAACTTATTTCCATCCCATTTCTTTTCTTAGCTCATCAATATCTGATTGATGAACTTCTATAACTTTTTCTCCACTTACCACTATTTTTTTTGTTCTTAATTAAAGTTCATTTTCTTTTTTCTTTTCTCTTAAAAATATTTTACAGATTGCATTATGAAAAACACCAACCAATATTTGATTTGCTCTTGAAATAAGCCAGCAAATAACCATCAGCTGGTAAGCAGTTTAGGACCAGAATCTCAGCTTTTTAATTAAATTCCTTTAAACTTTCTGATGTATCTTAATTGGAGCCCTAATCTATTTGCGAATTGCTTCTTTCTGAGAGGTTCTTGTATAACAGTTAGGTATTGCTGGTTTCTGTACAAGAATAAGGAAGAAAATGTTGAAGAAAACACAAAATTGGATCCAGAATTACCCATTTAGTTTGAGCAGTAAAAACAGTTTTCTTTTTCAGATTCTTTTCTCAGTAATCAAATCCTTAACTAAAGTAACTCATGTGGAAACCAACCAAGACTTCTCTTGATTATAAAAATAGTACGATTCACTTTAACTTCCATAGAAGAGATTTGGCTTAAGGTATCTGGAATGGACACTTGATTTTCACTTTCTTGATTTGGTCAAATATAAATTTGACAGGAAAATCTGTTAGAAGGTTTTCTTCACAATATCCTCTGGAAAAGCCACTTCAATTTGGTTGGCAAATACAGTTTGAAAACCATGCTTAACTCATTTATTCCTGGCAGCATTCCCAAGGCTGATAGCTAGCCTTGTAGTGGTCTATCAGCAAATTTCCTGAGTCCCTTTAGCACAATCTGATTTTCAGTTTTCTGAGAAACACACGATTAGATTTTTGTACCTTTATTCCTCATAATCATACATTGTACTTTAGTAATACTGTGATTTAGCATTAGCTGATTACATTGTTCTCCCTAACTTCCCATCTCTCAGTCCTCTTTGGAAAGCAGGTCCTTTTTCATTTTCACTGGAGACCTGGAGGTCAGCATAAAGTTTATTTCCCAGCCTAAGCTACATGATTTTCATTTAACATACTCCAGACTATTGTATTTTCACCATAATCAGAAAAATTTGCATACCATTAGTTCCTGCTTCTGCATTCTGATTTATGCGTTTCCGACTTAGACAGTTCTAAAGTATTTGCTCTTAAAGAAATGTATGGAGAACTTTAAATGCAAGTAATAATAATGAGGTTTGTGTTTTTCACATTTATCAAACACCAACAATACTCTCATCCACCTTTATAATACATATAGGTTGCTCCAAAATAATGTCTCCTATTTATTTCCACAGAATCTACAACAGATACAAAGAACACAACAACACTATTTGATAAGAGAAAATTCTCAGCTACAAAAGACTGTTTTGCAACATACCATCATTAACTATACATTTTCAGCAGCAAGAAAAAAAAAAGAGCCTGAATGCCATGCTCATAGAAGTCTGTACGGCGGAGGTGGTAGTGTGGAGTGACCTACTATCACTGTCATCTCGACTGAAATGCACCACCCAATGCCTCACTGTGCTCACTGCCACTGATTGGACTCCATAAATGTTCAGCAAGTGTTCATGAAAGTCAGTGGGTGTTATTTTTTCTACATGGAGGAATTCAGTGACACACCTTTGATTCATCTGCACTTCCATGTCTGACACTCTTTTGTCAGTGTGCCCCTTTGCTGCTATTGGCAGCACGGCAACAAAATGTAACAGAATAGTGGTGGTAAGGTTCAGCCTTTACTTCCATATCACCAACATCTGCCTCTGATGTTGTAGGCCAACATAATAAAATAGGAGGCATTACTTTTGGAGCAGCCCTCACATATTACGTACCACCTTCTAGCAAGGTTAAACAGACATGCATAATGTATATTTTCTATGCTAATTTCCTCCTATGTTATGAAGTCTGTTATCATTCTTTGAAGTCCATCTGCAATGTCTCCTTTTAAGAACACACTTTAGTGTCTTGGAGAGAAAAAAATGAGTCTTTTTTTCAGGTATAGGTATTTGATCTTTTTTTCTCTTGGTTTATAAGCATAATTTATCCCTTTAGTCAGGAAATGGTGTGTGAACTACTCAGTGTTCTCCCCCACTGTCTTGTAAGTAGGTGGTGTGGGACCTTTGCAAAATCAGAAGATCTGGCTCTATGGATGCTAGCTCTGCTCTGGAAGCAGTATAATCCCCTAGACTTATCATTTGAAAACATCATTTATCATTTTCAAGGCATCACTAACCCAGGTAGGGGACAACTGAACGAAGTGCATTACTGTTTTTTAATAGTTCTTAAAGGTCTGTATAAACAGTGCATCCCTCTTCTGCATTCACAGGCACAGGTGGTTGGTGGCTGTTTATTTTGTTAGAGTCAATGTAGTTCATGTATTGAAAACTGGGGGATAATTTTCATTGAGGTCTCTCCTTTTCCAGTTATTATTCTCATTGGTTTTACAGAGATGTTTTGAAAACGAATTGATTAAGATATAAACAAGGAAAAAAGACATTAACAAAATCCAAATGTTTCTTAATTCCCATTTCTTTGTTTTTGGCTAGCTCATTATAAAAAAAAAATGTTCACAGCAAGCATTACTGCTTTTTTTTAAGGACAGTTGTTTGAAAAATCTGTTTTGTTAACTTATTTTAAGTCAACATATTTATTTCCATAATGTTTCAAAACATTTCCAGCTGTTTATTTCAGCAGCTTCTTAGTCTTTGCTATGCATTTACATCAGCTTAGGGTCTAATCTGACAGATATGAAACTGAAGAAGCATTCATGCAAAATTCTAGTTGTACAATATGTGCAGTATATGCTATGGCGTATCATTGAAAAATAATAATAACATTTCTATTTTTCTTGTTTCTGTATTTAAAAAACGTAATTTGTTTTGTAAATCAAATATCAAATATCAAATATCCATCTGTTAAGAAATTCTAATCCAAAAATGAACTTGGTGAGTATTTTCTATTTACTAGACCGAAGTTTATATTCTCTGAACCTCATAGAAACCTATCAGGGCTTATTGATTCAAAAGCTTTTACATTAGAAAAATCCATTTGCGTAAATCCTGCCATTATTTAATCACATTTAAATTGTGATGAATTACAGTGGAACTCTATGTGTAAACAGTGCTCACCCTATTTTGAAATCAGAAGAAAGAGGGTCTTGTTTTGAAAATCAATATAAAATACTCATTTAAATGGTTTTGGATACACTACTGATTACATTCAATTTCTACAAGGCAAAACACACTTCTAAACTTAATTTTTTAATATTTACCATTGTCCTCATGTAGAAGTAATAATTCGCTATGTGTTTACATAGTATATTTTTCATAGGCTCTGCTGATTCTAAAGTAAGTAAAATTTAGTTAGGTTATAAAAAAAAAGTTACAGTAATATTACTTTATGAATTAAATATGTTGAAATTAACACACCAGAAAAAAAAAATAATAATCATGAGAATCTACTGTGGTTATAAAATGATATTTGTTATTTGGACTTAATGTGAACTACAGAACTCATTGCATTTTGGCCAAAATATTCAATGAAAATCTGTACCTCCAGGCACCTTGCCATTTTTAGAAACAAACAGTCTCATTCTCCAGTTACAGAAGATAAATATAATTGGGTTTTAGAGGGAACAGCAGATTTCACTTTCATCTGACGGTGGTTGTTTCTCAAAAGCATGATACATTTTTAGAATAAAGATACAAGAAATCTGGAAACTAAGTTGAACAGAAAATAATTTAAATGCAAATCAAAATCTGCATTTGCTAAGTATAATCAAGGATAAAATAACGGAGTGAAAATAGGAAGGAATTAGTAAATCAATCCCTTGCTCCCAGATGAAAAAGATTCTATTGATCTAGATGCCCACTGATACCAAACAGAAGTCTGTCTCGGTCAATGGCCAATACATAGTGAAGCTGGAGGAGTTCATCTTTTGCCAGCTGTACCATTTCTGACTTCTAAATTTTCTATTTCCAATGACACAGAAAACTGTACACTAACTTTCAAATGAGGGCATTTTAGGCTGTCTCTCTTCCCCTAACCAATTTCAAAATTTTTCTGTTGTGCAGCTCTTCCTACATGTATTCCAGCATATTGATGCATGCACAACTGCTTGCAAATAAGAGCAAGCACCCCTTCATTATGATTAATTAAAAAAACTTTTAGTTGAATTGATTGATATCATTCTATATTTCAGTTGAAGTACATGCAGAATTTAACATGATTATTCTTAAATTACACATTCATGTTTGTCATTGTTTTTTGTTGCTGTTGTAACTTACAACACAAAGTAATGCAATCACGTTACACAACAAAAGTATTAATTTAATTTATAATTGCAATATTATTGCATAAAATTGAACTCTTGTAGAGTGATTTTGTTCAGTATTCACGGTATCTAAGTTCTTCTGTTCAGTGCATACTTGTCACAAATATTAAATTAACATGAATGTGAAGATAACATTTATCTCTGTAGCTAAAGTGTTGCTTATTCACAGGTTAATTAACGCACTGAGAGCCATCTCGTTATTTTCATGTCTTCTCAATCCAGCTCAGACTCCATCTAATTCTGCTGGTAATGTTATTTCAATCCATAACCACTGCTGTAATCCCTGGACTTGGTAACTAAGCTTTATTTCTAAATTGGAAATTCATGTTGCAAGTTCAGCAAATAGCACTGAATTCATCTCAGCTTTCAAGATCCAATTCAGCAGAAGGTTTCATACTCTGCCGTATGAGGACTTTGTCACTGAGACACAACCCCTATCAATATATTATCATACTTGTTTTTAAACAGGCATTTTCTTTTGATATTTATGTTACACTAAGGTGATCTATTTAACGATTAAATTATTTCTGCCAAATTTCACATTTTAGTGGCAATTGTTTGCAAGTACGCACTCAACATATTTCAGTACATATTTTTAATATATCTATATTTTACATATATTGTTCTTGTAATATTAAATCATTAGAACAGCAACCTGGGGGGGGGGGGTTTTTTTTTTCAAAAAAAACAAAGCACGATAACTCCATGCATCTTAGAGAGAAACTGAGATTTTGTCTAGCATATCTCTATTTCTGCTAAACAGTACAGAGACAGCATTGACAAATCTCAGGACTTGAAGCTGCAATAGATTCACAGATCTGAGCAATACATTTACCTAGGGTGTATAAAGGAAAAAACATGAATAAAATCTCAATCAGAGCTTTAAGAAGGAAGATGTTAGGGCTTCAAGTACATTTAATATAGCTTAAGTCCAGGTAATACCAACCCTCAGAACTCCTAGTTTGGTCAAGTAGAAAGTGAAACAAGTCCTTTATCTACATGTTTTTTGTTTGTCTGTCTGTTTGTTTTTCTCAAATGCAGCAGGGCAAGTTTGACATATGTATCAAAAAATATTAACAGCATAATTAAATGCCAGTCATTTGAAATACAAATATTTTCTACACCAGTATTATCCAAAAATATATTTTATCACATTTGTAATTACAGTGCAATCTGCCAGAGTGATACTGAAATGCAAAGAATCTCCACAAATAAAAATTTAAGAGTTTAACGAACACAGTAAACTGGCAGCAGTTCTAATTATAAACATATACTTTGAAGGAAGTTAAGGAAGTTAATTTCTGAGAGAATGAAGGCAACATCGTGAGTAGAAAAAATATACAGCTGTAGATAATTATCTTTTAACACTTTTTTAAAAAAACATTTCACTAGCAAGATAAAGTTAGAATGACAATTGTCATTTGTGTAACAGAGTGCAATATAGTGTTTGTGAATTTTTTTCCCAGTAAATCCTGGGAAATCTTCCCTTCCTTAAATCCATGGCTACGATGAAATAAGTCAGATGGTCCTCAATAGTTTTGTGAAAGATTTAATATCTGAAAGAACTGAGAGGGTATTTTGAATGGAAAAGATTTTTTAGAATACAATTTAGTTAAAGTGCAAGGCAATATCTATGTATATGCTGAATAGGACTAGATAGATTGAAATGAATTGTTTAATCACAGATATCAGTGACAGTGAAATGCTCCTAGGTTTTCTTTTTTTAAAGGATATTTCTTTAAAAGTCACAGCCAGATTTAGTGATATAGAAGGTCACATAGGCTATCACAAATTTGCCAAGAATAAAAGGAAACTGGCCATGAAGAATTAAACTGAAAGGTAAGTTACGGTTGATACAAAGATGTTTGCAGTATTTGGACAAGCTCCATCTGCAAGTAAAAAACTGTAATTTCCAGGGTATACACACATATTGCCAGAACATCAGCAGTTGTTCTAAATACCGTTCTGTCTACTCTGATAAATCCCCAAGCTTGCCTTTAACTCAGTACAGTTTATCTATATTTTGAAGCAGCTCATGGTAAAAACACTTATGCCAAGTACCAGTGACAAGTCTAGGTTCATATACATCTACTCTGTAAGTCCAAAACTTTGGTCTGCAATAGCACTTTCAGTAAAGTGACTCAAAACACAAAATTGTGAAGAGCCTGCTGCTGAGTCTGGGCAACCTGAACTTTCAAGAACCCTCACTTTTCCAGAAAAAGTGCCTGAATCAATACATCCCTCAAAATGACAGAGCAGTTCAATCAAAAGAAGGAGCACTTGTGGGTGGGTATCAGGCTTTTGAAGGTTTTGTTTGCTTTCCATGTAACTCACATATGCCTGCAGGTTTCCCTTGCTTCCCACAGTCTAGAAAGAAAACACTGATAGTCCTCTATAACACTGATGAAAATCACTGTCTGCAGAATGCTGTGGAGGTTGGCAATTTCTTTCTTCTTGACAACACGCTTTCAAATCTTGACAGTTTAAATAACTATTTTAACAAAACAGTTAATCATCAGTGAACTTAAAAATAAATACAACTCTTTATGGTTTCACAGAACCATAGAAGGGACCTCCGAGGACCATTAAGCCCAACTGCTGGCTTCACACAGCACCACTCAAAATCCAAACTATATTTCTGAGAGCAGTTCTGCATAGCTGTCATCCTGAATTGAATGCACATCAAGGAACTGGGATTTTCCTTTATAGGAAAAAAAAAATAATCTTGCCTACTTCAGTTTGTTTTACATTTTTCACAAAGCTGATTGGTGCCCTCTGTAGAGAGCTGACACACTTCAGAATTGTTTTCTTATATTTAAAAAAGTTTAAATAACACCATTTGCACATGCAGAATAACTTATCCATAGAAATAAATAAACAAATTAATATTTTGCTTGTGTTTTATATGATTCAGTAGATACATGAAAAAAAATGTACAAAAATGTTTATACTGGTAAGCCCCTTATGTATTAAACTCAAGTTGGAATGCATATACCAATGCAATCAGAGAAAGACACATATTGAGAAAAAAAGAAGTTCAAAACCAAGATGTATTTTCACTTGATCTGTGCCTTGCAGCAATTAGATAGATATACTGTATTAATGTGCAGCAGAAGCATGATGCTTTTTCCTTTTCGAAGAATGCAGACTGTTCTGATTTAACCCAGCAGGTAGCTCAGCTCTACACAGCCAGTGGGATAGGGGATTGAATGGGAAAAAGAAATAAGTAAAACTTGTGTGTTGATGTAAGAACTATTTACTAAGTTTTGATTTGCCCTACCCCGAGGTTTCCTCCAGACCTGCCAGAGGAGATAGATAGAAGAGATAGAGCTCTTCTTTCCTTTTTGTTTATTTTTTTTCTCATTCATGCATAACGTCAGGTTATTATGCAGTGTTATTGCCGCAAGATCATACATTGCGCCTCTAGAAAATCTGTACTATTGTTTTGAGTTTGCAAGGCAAATCATGGGAACAGCTACATAATTATTGCTGTACGAGATCTTTCAATCTATTACATTACCCAAAAGTAGATGATCAGTGGTCACGTCTGTGTATGGAATGTAGGAACAAATACAGCATAGTACACAATTCCAGTGGATGTGAATGTACACAGACGTGTACCATGGTTTTCTAATCACAATTCATATATTTTCCTATGGATGCAATAATGAGGACAGAATATAAATGAACTTTTGTCCTCCATAAGAAATTATAAATACAGAAATACATTCACATTTATCCATCTCACATTCATATACATTCAACTTTTACACAGAAAATTTATATTAATTATCTTACTTGCATTATTGAAAATTCTTATCATGTCTTTCTCACAGAATTTCTTATTAAAGTACAGATTTTCTTATGCTATTTATGGGTTAGAGTTGTTTCAAAACAAGTAAAAGATACAAAATGATATGCTCCCTACTTTCCCTATGAAGATTTTAGGTGAGTGCTATTCTATAGAGACATATAGAGACACATTTGTAGTAGAGATATTTAAAATAGTCTTAAAAATAAAAACAAAAAAACATATGAAAAAAGCCCTATGCTAAACTCTTGTGTTTTTTATTATGTATGTTCCTTTCACTCCTCAGTTCAGAAAACGCTGATTCTAGAAGATGTGAAATGACGTGTTTCAATTTTGTAACTATCTGTTACCATTGTGCAGGAAAATAAGGGAGAAAACAAAACTTAGCAAAGTCTGTAGAATGAAAAACAGCTGCAAAATGTTGCATCCAAGTTAACAAAATCATCCAAGGTGAAAAACAGATGTTTCTCAAATTTATTTCCTGTTTCCTGGTGACAATGAGGTAACCTTCGATTCTGGACACATTTTCAACACAGATGGCCCACAACAGGGAGAAACATGGCCCAAAGCCTCTTTCAGGAAAAAAAAAAAAAAAAAAAAAAAAAAAAAAAAAAAAAA